>FNXX01000066.1:0-78810 GCA_900108845.1 Iljinskaea planisiliqua
AAAGCTTTCGTAAAAAGTAGAAATGAGAAATTTTGTGTTTATTTATATATTAACTCAAATTTGGTCACATATGTGATAACTAAAAATCATTTTATGTTTACTTAAACGTTTAAGTTTTAAATAGTCAAGTAATTAGTCTTAAAACATATAAGCGAAAGTTTTGTGTTTATTTATATAACAACTCACAATTAGCAAGTTGTCTTATAAATCAACTTTATGAAATCATTCTACATATTTATGAAGTCTTTCCTAATACGTAAAAATAAAGATTTTTATGTCTATTTACACAACAACTCAAATTTACAAAGTCGTCACACATACTTAGGAAGAGTTTTCTAAAACATGTAAAGGAGAACTTTGTATTTATATATATATGAGCTCCTCAAATTTAGGAAATATTCGAAACATTATATGAATTAAGTCTTTCAAAAACGTATAGGAAGTTGTCCAACATATTTAGGAAGACTTTCCTAAAAAGTATAAATGAGAAACTTTGTACACAACAACTCAAATTTAAGAAGTCGTCGTACACATTTAGAAAGGCTTTTCTAAAATGTATAAATGGATTTTTTTTTTTTACAAAACTAACTCAAATTTATGAAACCTTCCAACAAATTTAAGAAGACTTTCATAAAACTTATAAATGATTTTGTGTCCAATAATACATAACTATAATTTTGTCAGATATTTCAACACAATGTGACAACTAAAATCTTATTCTATATAGTAAGTTTCAAAATGTTCGAGTAATTCATCCTACAACGTAAACACATAATTTTTGAAGACATTCCTATTTATAAAAGGCATCTTTAGAAGATGATTCATTTGTTCCTGATTTTTTTTCCTGTGACAATGATTTAAACTTTATACATTTACAATGAAAAGTAAATCAAATTATATGTGGCTGAGACACACTTATACTTCTATATACTATCCTTTCTAATGTATTAGAAACTTTTTATAATGTTAAATATCTTTTTTGACAACTAATGTTAAGCGTTCTTACATATTTAGGATCTTTTTTTCAGAAATTTTTAGGAAAGCCTTCATGAATGTTTTGAATGCTTTCCTCAAACTTTCAGCCATACAACTTTTTGTTTGTCTACAATGTTTTTGCTTGTTTACAGGGTTATCAATGTTTGTCTAAAAATTATAAAATATTTTACGAATTTTTCTTAATGTTTTAAGTTTTTTGAAAGTTTAAAGAAAACTTTGTATTGTAAATATTATAGTAGCATTTTATAAATTTTAGGAATGTCTTCCTAAATGTTAGGAAACTCTTACTGAAACTTTTATCAAGCTTTTTTGACATTTATAGAAGCATTTTTAAACATCTAAAATGTCTTTTTAAGCTTTTTAGAATAATTAAATACAAATTTAGTAAGTCTTTATAAACTTTTAAGAAGGCTTTCCTAAAAATATTAAAAAAAATTTCTATTGTTTTAAAAAGACATTCTTAAAGATTAACAAAAACATTATAAAATTTTAGGGAGATCTTACTAACATTTGTATGAGTATTTTTAAATATCTAGAAATATTAGTTTTAAAATTTATGAAGGTTTCTTCAATTTTTAGGAAAATTTTATACAAATTTAGGAAGGTCATCCTAAATTGTATGTTATTTACTAGTTGATCAAATACAAATTTAGGAAGCTTTTCTAAACCTTTAGGATAGGTTTATAAAAATTACACAAAGTCACAAGCAGTAGAAATTGTTTTGTATGCTCTGTTTGAAACACGCAAATCCTACAAATAGTGAAGGAGAGAACCATCTAAGCTTTTACAAAGTAATAAAGTCGATGATAACCATTTGGTCAACTGAATTGAACCTGACCGGAGAGAAGTAAACTGGTAGGGAGCGAGTCAGGCACTCAGGCTCATGGAAACAATGAAACAATACACATTCAATACACATTTGCATGTTCATACACATTCAATACACATTCTCATCTCAGAGAAAATGCTTAATGCTTCCTCCCATTCAGAAGACTGAGAATAAGCTGTCACAAGTGTTGTCCATGAGATCTGGTTTGCTTTTCCCTAGTGTCAAAAAGCTTCCTCATTGCTTCAAGTTCCCCACATTTGGTGTATCCATCCATTAAGGCTTTGAAGAGACTCACACGTGATATCATTGCATTCCATGAAACTTCATTACGTTTCTCCATGGAACTAAACACCTTACATAAATCCCCAATCCTCCCCAACTTAGCATACATATTAAGCAAAGACGTATTAACAAACGCAAAAGACAAAAATCCGCGGATCATAACCTGAGCGTGAACCATATCACCTAGACTAATGTTATCCACACCAACACATGCCTGTATTGCAGCAGAAAGAGCTTATTCATCGGGTAAAACATCGCATCTCAACAAAGTAATCAACATCATCACGGTGAAACCCGTTCTCCGTCGCTCCAACCATTACAACAGTCCACGAGAAAACTGTAACACCCGTTTCATCCTCACTCAAGAACGGCGAAAAACGGTCAACTGGTCAACCTGTTCAAAGTCAACAGAAAAGTCAACGGTCAAAGTCAAAGTCAATGGAAAAGTCAACGGTCAACGGTCAAAGTCAACGGTCAACGGTAAAAGGCAGCGGTCAACGGTCAACGGTCAAAGTCAACGGTCAGACCAGTCAAAGTCAAACCGGACTCAATCGAACCAAACCGGACCAGACAGACCAAACCGGACCAAACCAGACTAAACCGGCTAAACCGGACCAGACCGAGTTGACCGAGTCAACTCGGTGAGTCACTGAGTCAACTCAGCGAGTCACCGGCGAGTCAAGGCGGCGACGGTTTTACCGGAAAAGTCACCGGCGGCGACGGCGGAGAGGCGGCGGCGCGTGAGGCACACGCGCGAGCTTCTGACGTCGCGTGAGAGCGCGTCCGGCAGCGGATCGGGCTGATCTTCGGCTCCACGGCCTCGTCTCGTCGTGCTGAATCCGATGGTGGTCTTGGATTTGCAAAATTCCACATGGTTAAAAAGTTATGGGCGATTTACTGGTCGGCTTGAAGAGAAAACAATGGAAAACGGTTTTTAAGAATACCTTTCACTCGGATCCGATGCAGGGCTAGAAGGACTATGAGATTGCTGAGGCACAAGGGGCTTAACGCTTCCTGGAGATTTGATTTCTGCAGAGTTTCGACGTTGTTAGGCTTTCTGAAGAAAAACAAAGGAGGCACAATCTATTTATAGGGATAAATACCTAGGGTTTCTTGAAGACTTATTGGGCCTTGCTGGGCCTGAGGAAGTGGGTCGTTACAAAAACACTCTTGTGAGGAATTTCCTCGAACACCTGACGAGTAGAACCAAAGTCGAGGCATTTGGAATATGCCATAACAATCTGATTCAACAGTAGCGTCAAGGGCTATCCCAAAAACTGAAATTTGATAACAATCCCATGAACCGATTTCGTTTTCTGCATACACCTTTTATCTGCAGAATCTCGTAAAAACTCTGTCAATGATGTGACTGATTGACAATTCCTATGAAAGGGAACAATGGTAAGAATCTTCGATCGCGTCCAAAACCTAAGCTGTTATATGCGATGAGAAACGAATCGTTTGGGGAAGCTCTAGATTGATCGAGGGTGATGTTCGTTTTCTAGATATGTTTTTGACGGTGTTGTAGAGTTTTGATTTAACGAGAAGGAGGGTATAATAATTATGTGGTTGTTTAATGAAACATATTTTTGTCTGCGTCTTTCTTTTAGATCATTTTATTCAGAGAAACTTGAATATGTGATAAATGAGAGATTTGCCCATTAAAAATTTGAATTAAGAAATTAGTTTAAATATGAAAAAATAATGTTTATCTAAAAACAAATCTCCTGTTAAAAAGAAAGAGAGAATCTTCACTGGTTATTAAACTAAAATAAAAATAAAAATAAAAAATACTTTCTAGAATTTATATTTTATAACTTTTTACTTAAGATTAATAATTATGAGATATATAATTTTAAAATAACAATTAAAATTAAAATCATTTATTTTCATTATAATTTTTAAATTAAAGTCAATTATTTTTTTTGTAATTTTAATTTTCAAAGTTGGAAAATAAATTAACTAAACCCCTAATAAATATATAGACAAACACATTTTTTTGTTGAGAATAGATATATTTGAAAAGATACAAAGAATATTTTGCAACTATATTTTCTTAATTTTTTCAGATTTTCGTAGAATATATATTCTACCCGCGGTAGAAAATAGAAAGAATGGTAGAAGTTTAATTCTACTGATAGTAGAATATGGTTACACTAGAACATATATTTCAAACTCCGTAAAATACAGAAGAAACTTTAGAAAATGTATTCTACCAACTCTTATTGAATCGTAGAACATAGAGTAAATAGTAGAATGCATATTCTATGTGTGGTATACTATACCACAAATAGTAGAAACTATGTTATACGGTCCGTAGAATATAAAACAAGTAGTATAAAATATATTCTGCCAGTCCGTAGACAGTAGTGTATGAATTCCATACTTGATAGAATAAAACTTTATCTTTTATTTTAAACATCTATTTTCAACAAAAAAAATGCTAATGTAATCTCATAATGTCGTAGTGTGCAACGAGGATGGAGCACTCTGTCCTCTCCTGGAGTTCTCTCTGGATGTGAAACCGAAAAGGTAAGTGCACTTTGGTGACATAGGTAGCCAAATCAATTTTTTTAACCTCACCACATATACCAGAAATCGGGATATTACAATTCAGCCCCACTCACAGATTGCAACGTCCTCATTGCGCACCACGACATGTCCTAAGACGCCTCTCAAGTCAAAAATAGAATATTTATTTAATCTTTTTTTTCCAAAAATGTGAGAGAAATATTTTCGTAAGAATACTTCTTTATTTCTTTATTTTTTGTATTTTTGCATTTTTTAATTTAAAAGACAATTATTTTGCATTTATTATATTTGAATAAGGATAGTTTAGTTATGTTTTGGAAAAAGTTTAAAAAAATTGTAGTGTGATAAAGATTTCTTACTGTGTCCTTATATGACAAATTCTCCTTCACTTTATCACCTATTTTTTCATATTTGTTTTTGTTTATTGTAAAGATATTTCTCAAAAAGAAAAATATTTATATGAATTTTGTTTACAATTTAATCAAAAAATACTCCATACTAGTCCAAATATTCGGACCATAAGCTAAAATGCCCTAGTGGCTTCTAAAAAAATCTGCGTACCCCTCTGTTAATCTCTCTACCCCTTTTTTAATTTTTTGTCAACTTTACCCTCTTCTTTTCTTTTCCATTTTCATTTTCTTTTATTATTTTTGTTCCTTTTTTTTTTCACTTTCGACAGTTTTCTCTTCACTCCAATTTTTTTCTCTCTGTGGACAATTCCTTCCCTCCATTTCCTTCTCTTTTCATATATTAATATTATATTATTATTATATTTTATTAATAAATTTTAACTATTTTAATTGGATCATACATAAAAAAATTTATTTATTTTCAAAAATAGTTTATGTTATTTCTTACCATTAAAAAGTTCAAACTTTAAATTTAAAGTAGTTTTTTTGCCATTTTCTATTATTTTATTGTGTGTAATTAATTTTTTTTGTGCAAATCAATTTATATTTTAAAATTTATTATATTGATGATCAATTTGAAAAAACTTGCAAAATAGATATGTTTATCATAAAAAGATTCGCTGCTATTACATTGTGATATATGTGAAACTTATTTTTTGTTTTTTTCGTTGGACTACTGAACTTGTGAATTTTTTTTATTTAAGTTAATTAGAGTTTTACACTGATTATTTATGGATTATAACAGAATCACGTAGAATTTATATGAACCTTAGTGATTAGGGTAAATAAAAACATTTTGGGTAATTCTTAGATACTAAGAAATAAATAAATATATTAGATGTGAATTTTTTTTTTTTTGCTGGATCTCTGTACTCGGAAATTTGTTTTCTAAGTCTGTTAGAATATTACACTAGTAATGTATGGATTATAGTGGTTATACCTCATTGAATTGTACTGAATCGTAGTGATTCATAAATAGATAGAAACTTTTTAGATATTACTGAGACAACTGATGTTATTAAGAAAATTGAGTATTTAAATATAGATGTGAAAATTTGTTATTTTGTATTTTTATTAGATCACTGGACTTTTATTTTCTGAGTTTGTGCCTTATAATAGTAACAAATTCAAATATCTGGTCACTAGATACAAAAAGTCTTATTTTTACTAAAATTATCTTACATTTATATGGTTAATGTGTAAATACTAACATCATTGTCATGTGAAACAAATAAATTTAATATTTTAAGACATGTTATTATATGAAAGTATGGTAAATAGTTTGTAATTATCTAATATCTTAAGTATAACTAAAAAAATTTAGATTTAATATAGTATAACTAAATACACGTAAAAACTATCAAAATATAACTATGTATATGTTAGTATTACTATAAACTCCATTATAACTAAGTGAAAATTATCTAACTATGAACTATTATGTACCACTGGTGTAACTGATTGTATTATGAACCCATATTCGTTACTTTCTATTATATTAACTGGTATAAATGATGTATAACTAAGTATTATAGAGAGAACTAGGTATTATTAGTATGACTAAGTGTTTTTGAGACAACTAGTATATATGGAATAATTATGTGTTTTGGATACAATTGGTACGACAAATATAACTAAAGGTGTCTTGGACAATTAGTATAATTGGAATAACTAAGTGGTTTTCACACACTTTGTAATATATAATTTTAGTTTTACTAGGCAACATATTTAACACATGCACCTATTAATAATAAATATTAAAAGATGTTTAGTTTTATTTACTTTTATAGAACCTTTAAATTTGACCAACTAAAATTTACAAAATTTGTCATTTTAACCAAAGTAACCTTATGCTTACATGGTTAATGGCCCAATATTAACCTCATTCTTAGGTTTTTCACATAAATTATGTATTCTTAACATTTTCATTGTATGAAAACATGTTACATGTGTCTTAGTATTCTAATATCCTAAGTTCAACTACAAAAAATAGAGTTTCACTCGGTTTAACTAAATAAACCTATAAATTATCAAAATATAACTATGTGTAAGTTAGTTTTACTATAAACTCCAGTATTACTATGTAAAAATTTTATATTATTTATTTTAATATGACAGTGTCATGTTTTAAATTAGGTAGTTAATTATTATTATTTATATTAAACACATGTTAAATGTGATATTTTTGTGGGTTTTTTGTTGCTCATAGTAGTACCTAAAACATCCAGTTGTACAAAATGATTTTTAAGTGTTAGTAAAACTTATAAAAATCAAGTTCAAACTTGTTCTAATCATTCAAAAAAAAATACAAAAGATGTTTCTAACATCCAGAAACATGTTCAAAAAAAAAAATTTTAGTTCTAAACATCCAAACCATCTAAACAATATCCAAAAAAAAAATCTAATAGTACATAATAAAACCTAAACCAGAAGTTATAAACATCCAAAATAGTAATTGCTAGTAAATACAAAGTATTCAATATAAAACATAAAAAAAAAACATCCAGACCATAAGCTTTAAGTTATGTCTTTGGTTTTTTCTTGGCCCCTCCATCTCTGCATCTTTCACCAACTCATATGTCTTGAGTATATCAACTAGCCTGCTTCGTATCAAATCATTTTAGTCAAACCCAAACTTTATGTCCTGCAACAGGTAGATCAGTTAACTGTCAGAATCACCCATCTATATAAGCATAACTAATGAAAGTTCTATCTTTGTTTCTAACAATAAGAAGCAAAAGTAAGACTGAAGCATATATACAGTAGTGATTAGACTATACTAAATACAATTTTGTCTTGAGGAAAAATTGTTCTAAGATTTCAATTAATGGAACATGGTAATGATCAAAAGCTAACAATTTTACCTATCCATTTTGAAACTTTGAAATGGAGCCAAGTGTTGATTCCAGATTCTTTTTGTAAACTCAAACGAAATAGTTTATTGATTAATTACAAGGTAGTTCATTTCATCATCACTATCACATCTTATCCAAAATTTGCTCATATTGTCTTAAAATGCAAAAAAAAAAAAAAGAATTTCTGCAAACTTAAAAACTAAAAAAAAAGGATATGGAGACAAACCGTTTGATTACATTTATCCAACCCATGTAGAGCTTCTGCTTGTTATCCTTGAAAATATGCAGCTGGCAGTATTTGTTAAGAGCCATGGCTTTAGCTTTGCATCCATATATACAGCTCCACAATTCTGCAAAAACAAATCCAAACAAAATTTCAATCTTTCTCCAATGTCATGAATCTGCATCATCCTTTTAGAAACCCTAACCTAGAACATGCATCTCTTTCTGACAATAGGAAGTAAATAGACCAATTCTAAAATGGTAACATCAGTTAATCCGACCGGAAAAAGCACCATCGAAGTGTGGCTTGCGTCAGCAAAGAGGCCAGCAGTTTGGTGTGATTGAAAAGGAATCAGAGATCGCGAAATCAGAGGAAGTAAGAGGAGAAATCAGAGGAAGTAAGAGGAGAGGGAGGAGAAGCTAAATCGTGAATGTCTGGTAAGAGAAAAATTGGAACACCGCTTCTTCTATTGCTGCTTCAGTTCTTCTTGTGTCTCAATCTGCTTGAACCTTTGGCTGTTTTATTTATGAAGGTTTCGATTTTGATATGGAAATATGTCTGGTGTGTGACAGAAATCAAAAAGAAGAGGGTGGAATGGGAGAAGAAGGAAGAAGACGATGGGGAAAAAAGAGGATTTTGAGAATATTTTTTTTTAGGTTAATAATTTGTGGGCCAGGATCCACTTTAATCTGGTTTGGATGGATAATCCGACAATATGTTGGTTGAGTTGGTAATTTAAAAAATTTATTAAGGGTTTTGATGTCTTTACTTGTCTTTTGGTTTAAAAAGAAAATCAGAAATAAAATTATTTTTCCGACAGGGGCATATCAGAATATTTTTTAAGTCGAAGGGGTATATGTGATTAATGTCCCAAATATTCTAAATATTTTTTAAATAGTATACTTAGGAAAACAAATTTATATGTTTCATTGTCATTATGAAGATTTATGCCACTTTTAAATATTTTCGGCATTTCAATCCAATTTGGTTATCTGAATTGAAATAGGAAATTTATTTTCTTTATTTATTTTCGCTTATCTTGTTGGCAAAATAATATATTTTGATTTGTTCAAGTTTGAATTTTGTGGTCAACCATAGTTTTTTAAGGTTGATTCATTTGGTATAATTTTATTGGCTAAACATATATTTCGACACTTAAGACTTATTTATCTAATAACTAATTGGTTCATGGTTGAGTTTGGCTAATACCACATAAATATTATTTAGTAAATGAAGAAAAAAAAATCTTCCACAAATAAATGTATAAATACTACATGTAGATGTTCTTATTACTCCAATAATAAAATTAAATGCAGAAAAATGAATCATCTCTTAATTTTTATGTTAATTACTATTTTATTTTTGAGTTAAACGGAGCTTGTAAAAACTCTCATGTAGAAATTTATAACCAAATTGCTCCTGGTGTTGTTCTTGATTTTCATTGTCGTTCCAACACTAAAATCAAGGTTCGAACAAAATAAATTTCAATAATCCTCCATGTATCATCAAATTTTAAAATGATATGGCTGGAACAACAGTTTGGGATTGTCTTTTGAAGTACAATTTTTTTTTTCGACCTTCTAGCATATAGACAAAAAGACATACTGTTGTCTATAAATTGTGGTCAGTTATGAAAGTGGACTGCCAGAAAAGATGGAATATACTTTACCAAGGATAAACATTTTGTCATGCATTCATGCATTTCTCAGGTAAATTATGATCTGTTTTAATGTTCATCATCCTAGCTGCCAATGAAAAAAAGACAGACTGTTGTCTATAAATTATGGTCAGTTATTGCATTTTAATTTGGTTCTTCAACTACAATCTGATCAGCAAATGACATAGTAGTATCATGAAATGCATCTGTTACCATGTCATGAATCCTATAACCCCCTGATCCTCATGATAATGATTGCCATAATGCAACTTCCTCGGTTTTTCATTACCCACAGCTTCATAATTATTATCACTACAATTGGCTTCATTCCCACTATAACTCTCTCCATGGTGAAACCAAATGAAATAATGTGGTGTAAATCCTCTATTTGATATATGCTTCCATACGGTCTCAGTACGAGCAAATCTCGTATTCTTGCACTTCCGACAATGACAAAACATCTTACCTGATTCAAGAAAGAGTGATGTATTACCAGTCTGGAACATGAGTATTTATAGCCCGTTCAGAAACTCTCTCTTCACGTTTTCGTTGGAATCTTTACGCATATACATCCACCATTGTTGCTCGTATATATCACCATGAGAAGACATTTTTGTAAAACTTTTGTACCAAAATGTTTTTTGTAGTGTTTATTGTTTTGTTTTGTGATTTATGGTTTGGTGGTTCCTGTATTTATAGAGAATTTTGGGCGGTGGTAGGTGGAAATTCACCAACGAATTTACAACCGATGAGATTTAAAGACGAAGTTTCGACTACAAGTTTAAAAAACGTGAACCCCTAACTTTTTCAGTTGTTAATTCGTTGTAAAACACAAGTGTCGTAAATCAGACGTAAATTTACGACGAAATTACGACAAACGTTGTAGTCGTCGTAAATTCATCGTAAAGTTACGACAAATTTACAACGAATGCATGTTTCGTCGTACCTGTGTCGTAGAAGGCATTCAAGTTGCCTTCATTTTTACATCGAATATTTTTCTTGTTATGTAGTTTCTAATTGACAACAAATTATTTTCATCGTAAATTAGCATCAAAAGGCACATGTTTTCTTGTAGCCTTATATCCGATGGATATAATTTAGGAAACACTTTTCTTCTCCAGTCCCGACACCAAATACACATTCATTATCACATTATTTCCATAACTTATTCTGACTGTGATGTGTCCTTATCCGGAGTTATAACGACTTCTCTCATTTCCAACTTTTATTGAAACATTGATGCTTCTATCAAGTCTTGTGAAGTATCTCTCTTCTGTTATCATATGATTTGTGCAACCACTATCGACCAACCACATATTTATATTGGAAATTACAAGTGCATCTTTTGCTGCACTAAATAACATATGATTTTAGATATCTTCATTTTTCAAGACTCTTGAAAAATGCTCAACTTGACCACAGTTGTAGCATTCCTTTGAATATTTGTTGTGATTTGGTGTGGTTATCCTTTTTACAAAACCCACACTACATTTTGGTTTATTATCATGTCACTTGCCTTTCCATTCTCTGGTCTTATAACCGTTTTTCCGTCTCGTGATAATGCAAAATGACACACACTTCTCATGTGCCTTCAGGCTTCCTATCAACTCTGTTACATGCAACAAATTCATATCATTTGTTTGCTCAATCACAACTACAATGCAGTCAAATATTTTTGGAAGATAGATTATGATTTTTTGGACAATTTGATAATCCATCTTTTCTTCTCCATAAACTCTTAATTGATTTCCCAAATCAATCAACTTATCGTTGAAAACTTTGATGTTATCTCCTTCGTTGATCTTTAAGTTTTCATTTTCTCTTCTCAATGATAGAAGGTTTATCAATCGTATTTGTGGAGATTCTTGAAATTTCGACTCCAATGCATCCCAATCACCCTTCAAAGTGATTGATGGTGCTATACGAGGAATTACCTGCTTTGTGAAGGTCGTTTGCAAAAGTTGCAATGCTATCAGATTCTTCGATGATAGATCCTCCCATTTAGTTTTTAATTGCACGATTTTGGAAGTGTCCTCTGTTTGCGTTGGTTGATTTGAAACACCAGTCTCCACCACTTCTCACAATTTTCACGGTCTTAGAATGGTCTTCATTTTTATTAGCCAAAAAGCATAATCATCCACAACGAATATGAGAATCATCTGTTGTGGTGTCGCCTCCATGATCTCAGGTTTTCAATAAAAAATTTATGGAATTTTTCTTGTCTTTATACTCAGATTGACCATCAAATCAATAGAGCTATGATACCATATTAAAAACAGAAGTTTTAGTAATCAAAATAGAGTAAAATAGAGAGAATAAGACATTGTATCACAATCTGTTTGACCATGTACAACACAATTTTGAGTAAGTAAAAAAAATTATCCTTTTATTAGATAGAAAATGAAAACAAACAACTTATGTTTCGACATTACAACAACAGATAATACATATCAATAGACTTGGAAGTTAAGAGTTGTAACTCTTCTTTCTTGTGACTCTTAAGAGATATAACTAGCTTTATTTAATATACATGACGCTAACAAACACACTCTTTGACTTAATGTACATAATTACTTGTATAATTATTAATCAAACTCAATTATCGAGCAAAACTAGTTTCAGTCATTTAATATATTCATCCCTTGTATTATAATGTGATCAATAAATCTAAGATGAAAAAACAAAAGTTTTTTTTAATCTTCCCATTTCATTTATGGAAAGTTTAGTAGGACCTTCTTTTTTTTTTTGGAATTTGTCATTTTTAGCAAAGTATTTATAATTTTGTTTTATGTAGGATGTTGTTACTAGAAAAATTTATATTTCATTTTTTCTCGTAATAATATTTAACTCATAAATTAAAGATTATAAACTATTAAAAACAGCTATTAATTATAGGGCCATTTGATACTTGATTAGAGATTGAGAAGAATAAATAGATTTGAGCAGAGATTGAGGCAAAAAAAATAAATAATAATAACAGAAAAAAATGAAGAAGAAATACGAGGAAGATGATTGAGTGTTAGTTGTCATTGTTTGTAAGGATGTGAAATGTAGATTTTGGTTTAGGGTTTTTAAGTTATTTAGATTTAGAAATATTTGACCAAATTCAATATACATTAAATTTGGTTCAAGCTTTTGAGATTTTAGATTAGGTCTAGTTTGTTATAGTTATAAATTTTTGGACAAAAATAAATCTACAAATATAACAAAAACATCTAAATTATTGATATATATATATATGTTAGTAATAATTTAATATGTTTTGAAAACTAATAACTTAATTTTACATTTATGTTTATATATATATATATATATATATATATATATATATATATATATATATATGTTAGTAATATGGTGGCGTAATAAATTATGTTTGTTTTTTTTAGTTACCTAAAGAACAAACCAAATAACCCGAACCCAAATCAATAAAAAACATATCAGACCTAAATGAGTTTTCGAGGATACTCATATCCAAATAAATTTAAGATTTTTTTGTTGGATTGGATTGGATTTGGTTGATTAAATTGTCAACGCCTAATCATTTGATCACAGGTTCATTCAGATTTGTTAAATTGAATTACACAGAAGATAGATTCTGAGGTACGCCAAACAAAAAAAAAAACTATTTTTTTATCTGTACATAAACTATAAAGAACGTAGATGAAATGCTAAATTATGTATTCTAAAGTAGATAGAAGATATATCAAAATATATTATAATGTTTGGTAGAATATAGAGTAAATGTTAGAATACATATTATAAACTTGATAAAACATATAGCAAATAGCTGGATACAAATTCAGCACAATGTAAAATGTAAAATATGCATTCTAGACTTCATAGAACAAAAAAATAGAATATTTATTTAATTGTTTCCCAAAAATGTGAGAGATATATTTTCGTATGAATATTTCTTTATTTTTGTATTTTTTCATTTTTTCAATTTAAAAGAAAATTATTTTGAATTTATTATATTTGAATAAGGATAGTTTAGTCATGTTTTGGGAAAAGTTAAAAAAATTGTAGTGTGATAAAAATTTCTTACTGTGTCCTTATATGCCAAATTATCTTTCAATTTATCACCTATTTTTTATATTTGTTTTTTTTAGTTTATAGATATTTATCTAAAATAAAATTATCTATATGAAATTTTTTACAATTTAATTAATAAAATACTCCATACTAGTCCAAATATTCTAAATATTTTTTAAATAGTACACTTTGGAAAAAAAATTATATGTTTGATTGTCATTACGAAGATTTATGTCACTTTAAATATTTTCGGCATTTCAATCCAATTTGGTTACCTAAATCAAAATAGGAGGTTTATTTTCTTTCTTCATTTTTCTTTTTCTTGTTGACAAAAAAAATTATTTTTGTTTGTTTTATTTTGAATTTTGTGGTCAACCATAGTTTTTGTATGGTTGATTCATTTGGTATAATTTTATTAGATAACCATATATTTTGACACTCAAGACTCATTTATCTAATAACTAATTGGTTCATGGTTGAGTTTGGCTAATACCACAAAAGATTGTTTAGTAAATGAAGAAACAAAATTCTTCCACAAATAAATGTATAAATAGTACATGTAGATGTTCTTATTACTCCAATAATATAATTAGATTCAGAAAAATGAATCATCTCTTAGTTTTTATGTTAATTACTAAATTGTTTTTTTTTGGTTAAACAGAGTTTGTAAACAATCTCGTGTAGAAATTTATAACCAAATTGCTCCAGGTGTTGTTCTTGATTTTCATTGTCGTTCCTACAGTGAAAATCTATGTTGGAACAAAATAAATTTCAACGATCCTTCTTATATCATCAAATTTAAAAATGCTATGGCTGGAACAACAGTTTAGAAATGTATTTTGAAGTACGAATCTTTTTTTTCGACCTTCTAGCATACAACCAAAAAAAACATTTTTGTGGGTAGATTGTGGTCAGTTACGAATGTGGGCTGCCAGAAAAGATGGAATATACTTTACCAAAAATGCTACAAAACCGTTTGGATATGCAGTAAGATGGAATAAAACTAACTAATATTTATACAAGAGAGAATTACATAAAAGTACACTTTTTGAGTTTCTATTTATGTGTAGAGGCACTTTAAGATGCAAAAGTTAAAATTGCTTTTAAACTCAACTTTGTTTTTTTTTTTTTTTACTTTTTATCCATAAATTATTTACTTATTTTGATCTTGTACAAAATAAATAAAACGACGTTTTATAATATTACCTATAAAAAAATTTGAATTTCATTTTATTATATTTTACATATATGTGATAATATTTTATGGATACAAAAAGTTGAAGATAAAATTGTACATGTGTATGTATATTTATGGACAGACATGCAATTAATATATAAGTTAAACTTTATTAACATATATGTGGTAGATGGATATTTTGGTTTGCATCTTTACTTTGAAGATTAATTTTTGTTAAAATTTATAACTTCTTAATCATAATGATTTGAAGATTCAACGTTTGTATAATATATTAATTTTTTCATCATATGTGTCTATGTCTAAAACTTTTTTGTCTACCATATGCTATCAACGATTATTTGTCCACCATATAAGATGGACAGATTAATTGTTAAACATACCATGTCTTATGTGTCATAACATGTCCATTATATCTTGTTTCAATAATTTTTGTATATAAAATATTATAAATAATTTGTCTAAAGTTAAAAATATGATTTTGTGTAAACAATAATTGTCAATACCAATTTCAAATATCAAATTTCGATTATATGTTTTTTGTTCATCATATATTGTCCCATCATATGTTTGTATATTGTAGAGCTAAGAAAATACAGTATCTAAAGGCAAAATGACAGATGTGAAGTAGATCAAATAAATAATCTCATCCCCTATATATTATTTGAAAATCATTTTAGAGATAAATCTTGCCCTCATGTGTTACATGTGTACCATGCTGATGTGTCATCACCATTGCCTTCTCATACTAATTTTATAAATAGGTTTAAATTCTAGATTAATTACAATGCATACCACTCAATAATTCATACAATATTTATGTTATAAAATAACATGATTTAGTAAAATTTATATATGTTAAACAGAAATTTAGAAAAATGAGCTTAGAGGGAGAGGGCGTAAACAAGTTTTTTGGTATAAGTGGTAAGTGGTGTCACTTGTAGCTTTTATTCAAATCACACTTATTCGCATTATAATATTACAAGTCTCTTATTTATAAAGGCTGAAATGAAATTATAATGATTACACTTAACGAGGTGACTAGTCTCTTTACAAAATGACTCATATATGATAAGATGACACTGTTAGGAAAGAACAAGATAAGTGTTCATGCAAAGGAAATTTGGACAAGTGTTTTATGAGGTCATAAATGATGGATAATTTACTGCCGAAAAAAAAATGATGGATAATTACTTATTTTGTTAACACTCCCCTTTGAGTATCTATCATCGAAATATAGTGTACTGCCTCGTTAAAAACTTTACCATGAAAAAATCCACTTGGGACAAAAACCTTGAGAATGGAAAAAAACTTACGTACTGCAACACAAACTCCCTCCTAAAAAATGATGGACATTTTCTTTTCTTCATAGATGTTTTGAGATAAAATAATCAAATATGATGAAAGAATTTCTTGAAAGTAGCGCCTTGATAAATTTCGTCTAAATCTCCACTTGAATGAATTTATAAAACACTTATATCACTATTTTCTGTAGTGTGTTGAACTTGATGATGATTCATCTGGATCATTATCTTGATCTCATCAATGTATAATACATATCTTTGAGAAGTGATAGATTATTATTCTTTGAATTTTGGGTGTCTATCATTTACGTTTTGTTTGTTTCCTCGTTTAAACCTTGTCATAGAAAATAAAAACCATAATAAGGAAAAAGAGTAAAACCACCCAAAAATTATATTACCCCCGCCCCCCTCCCTCCCAACAAAAAAAGAAAGAGTACAGCTACACACAACATTATATTTTGGGGTTTTAGATTACGTCTAATTTGTTATGGTTATAAATTTTTGGACCAAAATAAATCTAAATCTAATTTTATGTGGGATATTTAGGTTTTACATTGGATTAAGACTATTTGATTATTAAAATTTCTACAAATATAACAACAACATCTGAATTCAATTTTAAAGTTGAATTTAACAAATAATTTATGTGCATTTGATATGGTGGAGTTATTAATTAATATTTTGTTTCAAGAAAAATGTAGAATCTCTATTGAATTTGAGATTAATTTATATTAGACTAAAAAATTAATTTTATGTTAGATTTACTAAATTCAAATATTTATAATATGTTTTGACAACTAATAATTTAATTTTACATTTATGTTTATTAATATATATATATATATATATATATATATATGTTAGTAATATGGTGGTGTAATAAATTAAGTTTTTTTTTTGGTTACCTAAAGAACAAACCAAATAACCCGAACCCAAATCAATAAAAAAACATATCAAACATAAATGAGTTTTCGAGGAAACTAATATCCAAATAAATTTAGGATTTTTTTTTGGTTGGATTGGATTGAGTTTGGTTGATTAAATTGCCCACACCTTATCACTTGATCATAGGTTCATTCAGATTTGTTAAATTGAACTATACAAAAGACATATTCTAAAGTAGGTCAAACAAAAAGAATTTTTTTTATCTGTATTTAAACTATATAGAACGTAGATGAAATGCTAAATTATGTATTCTAAATTAGATAGAAGATATATCAAAATATTTTATAAAGTTTGGTAGAATATAGAGTAAATGTTAGGATACATATTATAAACTTGATAAAACATAGAGCAAATAGCTGGATACAAATTCAACACAATGTAAACTGTAGAATATGTATTCTAGACTTCAGAGAACAAAAAATAGAATATTTATTTATTTTTTTCCAAAAAGGTGAGAAATATTTTCGTATGAATATTTATTTATTTTTGTATTTATTTTTGTATTTTTGCATTTTTGAATTTAAAAGATAATTATTTTACATTTATTATATTTGAATAATGATAGTTTAGTCCTGTTTTGGAAAAAGTTAAAAGAAATTATACTGTGATAAAAATTTCTTGCTGTTTCCTTATATGACAAATTCTCCTTCATTTTATCACCTATTTTTTCATATTTGTTTTTGTTTATTGTAAAGATATTTCTCGAAATGAAAAATATTTATATGAATTTGTTTTACAGTTTAATCGATAAAATACTCCATACTAGTCCAAATCTTCTAATTTTTTTAAAAATAATATACTTTGGAAAACAAATTTATTTGTTTGATTGTCATTACAAAGATATATGCCACTTTTAAATATTTTTGGCATTTCAATCCAATTTGGTTACCTGAATTGAAATAGGAGGTTTATTTTATTTCTTTATTTTCGCTTATGTTGTTGACAAAAAAATATATTTTGATTTGTTTAAGTTTGAAGTTTGTGGTCAACCATAGTTTTTTAAGGTTGATTCGCTTGGTATAATTTTATTGGCTAAACATATATTTCCACACTTAAGATTCATTTATCTAATAACTAATTGGTTCATGGTTGAGTTTGACTTATACCACAAAATATTATTTAGTAAATGAAGAAAAAAAATTATTTCACAAATAAATGTATAAATACTACATGTAGATGTTTTTATTATTCCAATAATAAAATTAAATGCAGAAAAATGAATCATCTCTTAATTTTTATGTTAATTACTATTTTGTTTTTGGGTTAAACGGAGCTTGTAAAAAATCTCTTGTAGAAATTTATAACTAAATTGCTCCTGGTGTTGTTCTTGATTTTCATTGCCGTTCCAACACTAAATCTATGTTGGAACAAAATAAATTTTAATGATCCTCCATGTATCATCAAATTTAAAAATGCTATGGCTGGAACAACAGTTTGAGATTGTCTTTTGAAGTACAATTTTTTTTTTCGGTCTTCTAGCATACAGACAAAAATATGTCTTTTTATAGTTTGTGATCAGTTATGAAAGTGGGCTGCCAGAAAAGATGGAATATACTTTACCAAGGATAAACATTTTTTCATGCATTCATGCATTTCTCAAGTAAATTATTTTCTGTTTTAATGTTCATCATCCTAGCTGGCAATGACAATTTAGACAAACCTTCTCTACATCCATCGTAGATAGGTTGGTTTGCAGCATCTAAAATTTCATAAAACATTTTTGCATTTTAATTTGGTTCTTCAACTACTATCTGAACAGCAAATGATGTAGTAGTATCATGAAATGCATCTGTTACCATGTCATGAACCCTATCATGCTCTACAACCCTCTGAACCTCATAATAATGATCACTATTATGCAACTTCCTCGGTTTTTCATTACCCATAACTTTATAATTATTATCACTACAACTTGCCTCATTCCCACTATAACCTTCTCCATAGTGAAACCAAATGAAATAATGTGGTGTAAACCGTCTATTTAATATATGCTTCCATACAGTCTCAGTACGAGCAAATCTCGTATTCTTGCATTTCCGACAATGACAAAACATCTTACCTGATTCAAGAGTGAGTGGTGTATTACCAGCCTGGAACATGAATATTTCTAGCCCGTTCAGAAACTCTCTTTTCACGTTTTCGTTGGAATCTTTATGCATATACATCCACCTTCGTTCCTCGTATATATCACCATAAGAAGACATTTTTGTAAAAAATTTGTACCAAAATTAATGTTTTTTGTAGTGGTTTGTGATTTATGGTTTGGTGCTTCTTGTATTTATAGAGAATTTTGGGTGGTGGAAAGTGGAAATTTACCAACGGATTTACAACCGATGAGATTTAAAGACGAAGTTACAACTACAAGTTTAAAAAACGTGGACTCCTAACTTTTTCAGTTGTTAATTCGTTGTAAAAGACAAGTGTCGTAAATTTACGACAAAATTACGATAAATATTGTAGTCGTCGTAAATTCGTCGTACCTGCGTCGTAGAAGGCATTCAAGTTGCCTTCATTTTTACATCGAATATTTTCAATGTAAATTTACAACTATTTAAGGACAAATGCTAATATATTCTTACATTCGTCGGTAAGTAGTTTCTAATTGACAAATAATTATTTTCGTCGTAAATTGGTATCACAAGACACATGTTTTCTTGTAGTGTTATATCCGATGGATATAATTTGGGGAACACTTTTCTTCTTCAGTCCCGACACCAAATACACATTCCTTATCACATTATTTCCATAAATTGTGCTGACTGTGATGTGTTCTTATCCGGAGTCATAACGACTTCTCTCATTTTCAATTTCTATTGAAACATTGATGCTTCTATCAAGTCTTGTGAAATATCTTTATTTTGTTATCATATGATTTGTACAACCACTATCTACCAACCACATATTTATATTATAAATTACAAGTGCATCTTTTGTTGCACTAAATAACATATGATTCTAGATATCTTCATTTTCAAGACTCATATGTGTACATTCATACTTCTTAGAATGACAATCTCTTGAAAAATGTCCAACCTGACCACAGTTGTAGCATTCCTTCGAATATTTGTTGTGATTTGGTGTGGTTATCCTTTTTACAAAACTCACACCACTTTTTGCTTTATTGTCATGCCACTTGCATTTCCCATTCTCTGGTCTTATAACCGCTTTTCTTTCTCGTGATAATGCATGAAACGCTCCTTCTGCCATGCTTTCACTGCAAGATGACATACGCTTCTCATGTGCCTTCAGAGTTCCTATCAACTCTGTTACTGACAACAAATTCAGATCCTTTGTTTGCTCCATCACAACCACAATGCAGTCAAATGTTTCTGGAAGATAGAATATGATTTTTTGGACAATTTGATAATCCATCCATAAACTCTTAATTGATTTCCCAAATCAATTTACTTATCGTTGAAAACTTTGATGTTGTCTCATTCGTTGATCTTTAAGTTGTCATTTTCTCTACTCAATGATAGAAGGTTGACCAATCATACTTGTGGAGATTCTTGAAATTCCAACTCCAATGCATCCCAATCACCCTTCAAAGTGATTGCTGGTGCTATACGAGGAATTTCCTGCTCTGTGAAGGTTGTTTGCAAAATTTGCAATGCCATCAGATCCTTCGATGATATATCCTCCCATTTAGTTTTTAATTGCAGGATTTTGGAAGTGTTCTATGTTTGCGTTGGTTGATTTGAAACACCAGTCTCCACCACTTCTCACAATTTTCGCGTTCTTAGAATGGTCTTCATTTTTATAAGCCAAAAAGCGTAATCATCCCCATCGAATATGGGAATCATCTGTTGTGATGTCGCTTCGATAATCTCAGATTTTCAAAAAAAAATTTATGGATTTTTTCTTGTCTTTATACTCAGACTGCCCTCCAAATCAATAGAGCTCTGATACCATATTAGTAACAGAAGTTTCAGGAATCAAAATAGAGTGAACAAGAGAGAATAAGACGTTGTATCACAATCTATTTGACCGTGTACAACACAGTTTGAGTAAGCAAAAGAACTTATTATTTTATTAGATAGAAAATGAAAACCAACAACTTATGTTTCGACATTACAACAACAGATAATACACTTCAATAGACTTTGAAGTTAAGAGTTGTAACTCTTCTTTCTTGTGACTCTAAAGAGATATAACTACTTTTACTTAATATACATGACTCTAACAAATACACTCTTTGACTTAATATATGTAATTACTAGTATAATTATCAAAATCAAACTCAATTATCGAGCAACACTTGTTTCAGTCATTTATTATATTCATCCATTGTATTATAATGTGATCATTAAATCTCAGATGATAAAACAAAAGTTTTTTTTTAATCTCACCATTTCATTTATGGAAATTTTAGTAGTATAATTTTTTCTTTTTTTTTTTTCTTTTTTTTTGAATTTGTCATTTTTAGCCAAGTATTTATAATTTTGTTTTATGTTGGAGATTGAGAAGAATAAATAGATTTGAGCTGAGATTGAGGCAAAAAAAAAAAAATTAATAATGAATAACAGAAAGAAACAATGAAGAAGAGATAGAGGAAGAAGATTGAGTGTTAGTTGTCATTGCTTGTAGGGATGTGCAATGTAGATTTTAGTTTAGGGTTTTTAAGTTATTTAGGTTTAGAAATATTTGACGAAATTCAATTTAGATTAAATTTGGTTCAAGCTTTTGAGGTTTTAGATTAGGTCTAGTTTGTTATGGTTATAAATGTTAGGACCAAAACAAATATAAATCTAATTTTATGTGGGTTATTTATGTTTTATATTGGATTCAGACTATTTGATTATTAAAATTTCTACAGATATAACAAAAACATCTAAATCAAATTTTAAAATTGAATTTAGCAAAGAATTTATATGCATTTGATATGGTGGAGTTACGAATTAATATTTTCTTTCAAGAAAAATGTACAATATCTATTGAATTAGAGTTTATATTATATTCTTAAAAAAAATTATACAAGATTTAGTAAATTCAAATATTTTACATATATTTTTAAAACTAATAATTTTATTTTACATTTATGTTTATTAATATATATATATTAGTAATATGGTGGTGTAATAAATTAGGTTTATTTTAATTTTTTTAGTTACCTAAAGAACAACCCAAATAACTCGAACCCAAATCAATAAAAAAATATCAGACATAAATGAGCTTTCCAAGAAACTCATATACAAATAAATTTATGATATTTTGATTGGATTGGATTGGGTTTGGTTAATTAAATTGCCCCCCTAATCATTTGATCATAGGTTCATTCAGATTTGTTAAATTGAACTACAGAGAAGACAGATTCTAAAGCAGGTCAAACAAAAAGAAAAATATTTTTCATCAGTATCTAAACTATAAAGAACGTAGATGAAATGCTAAATTATGTATTCTAAAGTAGATAGAAGATATATCAAATTATATTATAATGTTTGGTAGAATATATGGTAAACCTTAGAATACTTATTATAAACTTGATAAAACATAGAGAAAATAGCTGGATATAAATTCAACACAATGTAAAATGTAGAATATGCATTTTAAACTTCATAGAAAAAAATAGAATATTTATTTAATCATTTTTTCCAATATATGAGGGAAATATTCTTTTATGAATATTTCTTTATTTTTTTGTATTTTTGCATTTTTTATTTAAAAGAAAATAATTTTGCATATATTATATTTGAATAAGGATAGTTTAGTCATGGTTTGAAAAAACTTAACAAAATTGTAGTGTGATAAAATATTCTTACTGTGGATCTGCCAAATTCTTCTTCAATTTATCACCTATTTTTTCATATTTGGTTTTTTAGTGTAAAGATATTTATCATAAAGAAAAATACTTATATGAATTTTTTTTTACAATTTAATCGATAAAATACCCCATACTAGTCAAAATATTTAAAATATTTTTTAAATAATACACTTTGGAAAACAATTTTATATGTTTGATTGTCATTACAAAGATTCATGTCACTTTAAATATTTTCGGCATTTCAATCCAATTTGGTTACCTAAATCAAAATAGGAGGCTTATTTTCTTTATTTATTATTCCTTATCTTGTTGAAAAAAAAAATATTTTGGTTTGTTTTAGTTTGTATTTTGTGGTCAACCATAGTTATTTATGGTTGATTCATTTGGTATAATTTTATTGGCTAACCATATTTTTCGACACTCAAAACTCATTTATCTAATAACTAATTGGTTCATGGTTGAGTTTGGCTAATACCACAAAAAGATTATTTAGTAAATGAAGAACAAAATTCTTCCACAAATAAATGTATAAATAGTACATGTAACTGTTCTTATTACTCCAATAATATAATTAGATTCAGAAAAATGAATCATCTCATAATTTTTATGTTAATTACTATTTTGTTTTTTGGGTTAAACGGAGCTTGTAAACAATCTAGTATAGAAATTTATAACCAAATTGCTCCTGGTGTTGTTCTTGATTTTCATTGTCGTTCCTACACTAATAATCTAGGTTGGAACAAAATAAATTTCAACGATCCTCCTTATATCATCAAATTTAAAAATACTTTGGCTGGAGCAACAAATTGGAAATGTATTTTGAAGTACGAATCTTTTTTTTTCGACCTTTTAGCATACAACCAAAAAAAACATTTTTTGTGGGTAGATTGTGGTCAGTTACGAATGTGGTCAGGATATTTTTGTGGGCTGTCTATCATTTGCGTTTTGTTTGCTTCCTCGTTTAAACCTTGTCATAGAAAATAAAAACCATGAAAAGGAGAAAGAGTACAACCACCCCAAAAATTATATTATCCCCCCGCCCCGCCCCCACACCCCCCCACCCCCCCTTCCCAAGAAAAAAGAGTACAACTACACACAACATTATAATTTGGGGGTTTAGATTACGTCTAATTTGTTATGGTTATGGTTATAAATGTTTGGACCAAAACAAATCTAAATCTCATTTTATGTGGGTTATTTAGGTTTTAGATTGGATTTAGACTATTTGATTATTAAAATTTCTACAAATATAACAAAAATATCTAAATTAAATTTTAAAGTTAAATTTAGCAAATAATTTATATGCATTTGATATGGTGGAGTTATGAATTAATATTTTCTTTCAAGAAAAAATGTACAATATCTATTGAATTAGAGTTTATTTTATATTAGACTAAAAAATTAATTTTATATAAAATTTAGTAAATTCAAATATTACATATGTTTCAAAACTAAGAATTTAATTTTACAGTAATGTTTATTAATATATATATTAGTAATATGGTGGTGTAATAAATTATGTTTATTTTATTTTTTTAGTTACCTAAAAAACAACCCAAATAACCTGAACCCAAATCAATAAAAAAATATCAGACAAAAATGAGTTTTCCAAGAAACTCATAACCAAATAAATTTTAGGATCTTCTGGTTGGATTGGATTGGGTTTGGTTAGTTAAATTGCCTACCCCTAATCATTTGATCATAGGTTCATTCAGATTTGTTAAACTGAATTACACAGAAGACAAATTCTAAAGCAGGTCAAACAAAAAGAAAAATATTTTTTATCGGTATCTAAACTATAAAGAACGTAGATGAAATGCTAAATTATGTATTCTAATGTAGATAGAAGATATATCAAATTATATTATAATGTTTGATAGAATATAAGGTAAATGTTAGAATACTTATTAAAAACTTGATAAAACATAGATCAAATAGCTGGATACAAATTCAACACAATGTAAAATGTAGAATATGCATTCTAGACTTCATAGAACAAAAAAGTATAATATTTATTTAATATTTTTTTTTCCAAAAATCTGAGAGAAATATTTTCGTATGAATATTTCTTTATTGTTTTGTATTTTTTATTTTTATTTAAAAGACAATTATTTTGCATTTATTATATTTGAATAAAGATAGTTTAGACATTAACAAAATTGTAGTGTGATAAAGAATTCTTACTGTGTCCTTAACTGCCAAATTCTCCTTCAATTTACCACCTATTTTTCATATTTGTTTTTATTTAGTGTAAAGATATTTCTTATTTATCTAATAACTAGTTGGTTCATAATTGAGTTTGGCTAATACTACAAAAAGATTATTTAGTAAATAAAGAAAAAAAATTATTCAACAGATTAATGTATAAATAGTACATGTAGATATTCTTATTACTCCAATAATAAAATTAGATTCAGAAATGCAGTGCCTCTGGTCAAAAGGAGTATGGTTTACTCATCACACACCAATATTCGCTTATATCACATGGCTTTCAATGATTGATAGGCTATCGACGGGAGAGAGAGTGCGTAAATGAAATGGGACTGTGGACGCGGTCTTTTGTCTCTGTCAGAACCAGTTGGAAACAAGAGATAATCTCTTCTTTACTTGCTCTTACACTTCCCATATCTGGTATTTACTGACCGAAGGGATATTGCAGGTGCATATTTCGACAAACTGGTCTGATATCAAACTCATCATCCTTGACACAAACCTGAATAAGTCTTCTCTTTTCCTGGTCCTTTATGCTCTGCAAGCAGCAGTCTACTTCATCCGGGGAAAAAGAAATAAGAGACGACATAGAGGAGAAAGACGACTACCGCATCAACTTGGGAAAATCATTGATAAGACTATTCGGTATAGGCTCAGTCTTCTGCGAAACATGGGAGATCAAAAATTTGGAGAGATTCTAATGCATTAGTTTGCTACTAGGAAGTGATTCTTTTTTTGTATAGTTTGTAGTTTCGAACAAAGCTGCTCTTGTTTTTGAGTACCAACTGTTTTTTTGGTGAATAAATGTAACATTCATTCAAAAAAAAATTAGATTCAGAAAAATGAATCATCTCTTAATTTTTATGTTAATTACTATTTTGATTTTTGGGTTAAACGGAGCTTGTAAAAAATCTCGTGTAGAAAATTTATAACCAAATTGTTCTTGATTTTCATTGTCGTTCCTACAGTAAAAATCTAGGTTAGAACAAAATAAATTTCAATGATCCTCCATATATCATCAAATTTAAAAATGATATGGTTGGAACAACAGTTTGAAAATGTATTTTGAAATACAAATCTTGTTTTCGACTTTCTAGCATACAAACAAAAAAAATATTTTTATGTCTGTAGATGGTGGTCAGTTACAAATGTGGGCTGCTAGAAAAGATGATATATACTTTACCAATGATGGTAAAAAACCGTTTGGATACACAATAAGATGGAATAAATCTAATTAATATTTATACAAGAGAGCATTACACAAAGGTACACTTTTTAAGTTTCTATTTATGTGTAGAGACACTTTAAAATGCAAAAGTTAAAATTGCTTTTAAACTCAACTTTTTTTTCTCCATAATTTATTTACTTATTTTGATCTTGTAAAAAATAAATAAAACAATCTTTTAATAATATTACCTATACAAATATTTCTATGCATTGAATTTCATTTTATTATATTTTACATATATGTGATCACATTTTATGGATACAAAAAGTTGAAGATAAAATTGTACATGTGTATGAATATTTATGGACATACATGCAATTGATATATAAATCAAACTTTATTAACATATATGCGGTAGATGGATATTTTGGTTTGCATCTTTACTTTGAAGATTAATTTTTGCGAAAATTTATAACTTCTTAATCATAATGAGTTGAAGATTCAATGTTTGTATCATATATTGATTTTTCATCTTCTGTCTATGTCCATAAATTTCTTTTCTACCATATGCTATCCACGATTATTTGTCCACCATATAAGATGGACGAATTAATTGTTGTATATGCCATGTCTTATGCGTCATAACATGTCCATTATATCTTGTTTTCTAATTTTTTGTATACAAAATATTAAATATTATAAATAATTTGTCTAACGTTGAAAATTTAATTTTTTTGTAAATAATAATGTTTTAATCCTAATGAGGGGAAGTATTTGTATCATATATCAACTTTGATTATATGTTTTTTTGTTCATCGTATATTGTCCCACCATATGTTTGTACATTGTATTTGCCATGTATTCCATAATTTTTATTTTTACTTTTTTCGTCCACTATATGATGTCCATATTCAATCCATAAAATCATAAACATTTTTGGGTTGTGGAAAATTTTATGCTTGATTGAAAACTTATCTACAAAACTAGTTTACTATTTCTTTGTCCACAGAAACAAGTTGATATTTAAAAAAGAAAGAAATAGTGAGAAATGATTATTTTCGAGACATTAATGTGGAAGAGATGACCCCTCATAAGAAAAATGTGAGAAATGATCCAATATTTATAAAATAACAGATTTGTCTTTTTTAACGGCAGATCTAAGCAAAGTAACATTAGACATAATGCGTAAAACAACAGTAGAGCTAAGGAAATGCAGTATAGACAAATCTAAGGAAAATCTCTAAATGCAAAATGGCAGATGTGAAGTAGATCAAATAAATCATCTCATCCCCTTT
The DNA here is from genome assembly GCA_900108845.1 of Iljinskaea planisiliqua. Taxonomy (NCBI): domain Eukaryota; kingdom Viridiplantae; phylum Streptophyta; class Magnoliopsida; order Brassicales; family Brassicaceae; genus Iljinskaea; species Iljinskaea planisiliqua. The sequence goes on from FNXX01000066.1 coordinate 27,699, forward strand.
ATATTATTTGAGAATTATTTTTAGAGATAAACCTTGCCCTCATGTGTTATTTACATGTGTACCATCCTGATGTGTCATCACCATATGCCTTCTCATACTAATTTTATAAATATGTTTAAATTATCAGATTAATTACAATGCATACCACTAAATAATTTATACAATACTTATGTTATAAAATAATATGATATATTAAACTTTATATATGTTAAACAGATATTTAGAAAAATGAGATGGAGGAGTAAACAAGGTTTTTGGTATAAGTGGTAAATGGTGTCACTTGTAGCTTTTATTCAAATTACACTTATTTTCTTTACAATATTACAAGTCTCTTATTTATAAGGGCTAATAAAATTAGAATGATGACATTCAATCAGGTGACTAATCTCTTTACAAAATGACTCATATATAATAAGATGACACTTTTAGGAGAGAATATCTATCCTTGAGTATCTATCATCGAAGTATTGTGTACTGCCTCGTTAAAAAAATTACCAAAAAACCCATTTGGGACAAAAACCATGAGAAGGAAAAAGAATTAGTACTGCAACACAAACTCCCCCCTAAAATATGATGGATATCATCTTTTCTTCATAGATATTTGGGATGAAATAATACAATATGATGAAAGAATTTCTTGAAAGTAGCGTCTTGATAAATGTCTTCTAAATCTCCATTTGAATGAATTTGTAAAACACTTATATCACTATTTTGTGCAGTTTGTTGAACATGCTCTTCTTATAAAACTTATTATTATGAATTTCCTTCTTGTCATATGAGATCAGATCTTTCAATCCTGAAATACTAATAACTTACTCAAACAACATTTTGAGTATGGTACTTCAGGATTAAACATATGTGAGCATTCATTATGTAAAATTCTTGGAATGATCTTTTGGAGTAACATCTCTTTTCCTAAATATTCCGTTTGGAATGCATAAAGAGAATATTGTATTTTCAAGATTGTTTCTTCCAAACTACAACTTAATATAACTCGTCAAGAGTCTTAACTATGTTTAAATGAAGGATCATTTGATCTATATTCTTTTTATAAATGCACATGAGTATATTAACATATCTTAAAATCTTCACTTTTATGATCATACCATATAAACATATTTACATTAATCCGATCGAATAGTTAGAGTTCTCGGGAACACAATATTGATATCATCAATCCTTCTGAGATTTTATCTTCAAGGGATGTTAACATAAGTATTATTATCCAGTGGGTCATGTAACGTCCTGAACTCCCACAAAGGTTCTGAGTACGGACCATAAGGCCCCAAGAGAAAGGAAACAGGTCGTGTAAGATCGACCGTAAGGGTATGGTCCATGTAGGAGCTAGACGGTGGGTTTACAAACCCTGATCGTGCTAGAAAAGGGTTAAGGATGGGTAAGACTAGCTGGAATGAGCTCACCGTCTATGATGGACAGTGACACTCCAGCTCGGCTAGCTCAGTCAGCTCAGACTTCAGCTCAGTCAGCTGGAGGGACTGACCTTCAGCTCCGACCAGTTAGTGGTCGAGTGAGCCAATTGGGCCAGCTAGTGAGACGGTTGGTGGCCAGGCGGTTATGGGTCGCTGGCCGGGTGGTTATGGTTGCGGTTAGGCGGTTGTAAGGTGGGTGGCCTAGAGTCACAAATGGTGGGCAGTGACGGCCGAATGAGTGCTTAGTGGCCAAAAGGGCACGAGTGAACCATTGCGACCAGGACTTGTGCATGTTCGCTGGTCAAGCCCTCCGCCTATAAATAGCCCCTTCCCCCATCCATTTCCACATGCGATTTTCCTGCAAGAAGGAAAGAAAAACCGTGAGAATAAAGAGAGAAAGAAAGAGAGAAAGAGAGAAGTTCGACAGAGGGAAGCATGTAGGAAATCTCCACGGATAAAAGAAAGGCTCCAGCTTCTCCAGAAAAGGAGAAAAAGGTTAGTTTCTCAGACTATAAAACCGTGGCATGGATCGCCGGTTGTAACCGTAGCGATTCATGGCCGGATTGTCTGGATGACCTTGACCCTTATCCTCTTTTGGATAACCGTCTCTCTCTCTTATTCCCTTGTTCGCGAATGATCGTTGGGCAATTTCTAAGTCTCGGCCGTGTGCCAAGAGACTCGGAAAGTACCGTTGATTCGTCCTTGATCTCGGCCTTGGGTCATGCGATCAAGTTGAACCGGCCCAGAAATCCAAGTCTTGGCCGTGTGTCTTGTGACTGGGAATGTTCGCGATACATGGATCCATAAGTTCATGGTCTTGGAACTGAACTTATGCAGGCGAGTTTCTGGGTCTTGAGATCGGTTCGGTTGGTACTCAGGTGTGCATGCGATTGGTGTAAGGGTCGAGTCACGTAAGCACCTGGATCTGGGCAAGAGGCCGATCCAGGGAGAAATCTTAAAAGATCCCACGACCATGCTTGACACCAAGAGGAGCCAAATAACTGATGGGATCAGGGAAGGAACTCGCTGGTTGCCTAAGGGGATTTAGATGAAGAAGATCTAAGGGCGGTTGACATTGGTTACATGGGTGATCCTGGGTCTGGCCTTGGAGGCAACCGATCTTCGGACAGAACCAATTTGGCAGTTGGTGTCTGTCGCGGAGTCGGTTAGCTTATGGTTGAACAGGTGCAGCCTGTGAACCATCGCAACCGTTTGGCGTATGGTACCTTTTGGGGGGGGAGTAAGCCTTGCAGTCAGGTATCTAGTGGATCGGGTGGATCGATGCGAGTGTGTACGCGTACCTTGGACATGCTGGTTCGTGTTCTTGGCCGGTAAAACCTCTTCGGTCGTGAAACATTGTTCGGTTGTGTCACATTCGTGACTGTTCGGCCATTCACACCTTTTGGGTCAGAAAGCCATCACGGCCGGATTCCGACTGGGATCCAAAGAACCGGTGCGAGTTGTTGGCATGCCTTGGTCGTGCAGACACATGTCCAAGGGTGACCAGACCTCTACGGTCATTACAGGTGGTCCGGTTGAGTTAATCCGGAGCAGTGTCGCGGTCGGCCGAAAGGCTGATACATGCCAAGGAGTGCCACGGTCTTTGGCTGATGGTTCCTCCGGATAATCGGTTCGTCTGTTTATCCCTAAAGCTACCTAGTTGTTACTTGGTCATGTGGGCCGGTTGGTTGAATGACTAAGTATAACTTGGGAAATTCTTAGGATATGTTAGGATAGGCTTCGGTTATACTAACAGGTATTAGATCTGGGAAACATATGCATAGTTCGGTTTGGGTTAAGACCTGATACTGACATGCTTATCTTCTTTCAGGGACAGAGGTTGGTCCGTGATAGAACCCTTGTCCCGGAAAGGCACTTCGGGTGGTACCGTGTTGGATAGTCTTGGACTGAAGGCTACTAGCACTTACGGTTTGCGATGGATCGAACGGGACCGTTAGAGGTTGCGGAAGGCCTCTAGTATTCCCACTCCTTTCGACCGTGGATATGACTCACCACGACACCCTTGGGAGGTTCACTGCGGAAGTAACCCTTACCGACAGTTAGATTGTTCCTGAAGGACAAAGAGAATCGCTGAATTCTCAAAGAACAAAGTTCATCAAAAGATCAAAAGTTTTTTATTGAATTCGAAATGAGAAATACTTATAGAGTTTCTAGTCAAAGCAATAAAGGAAATACAGAAAACTATACATAGGATTTAGCTAGATCGACTGGAGAGTGGACTAGCCTAAACTGTCCCTTAAGCTACCCAATGAGTGTCCCTTGAGCTATTCGGTCGCGACAGCATGGATCATGGTCCACCAAGCTGGTCCGTGTGGGTCATCCGTCTGTTCCGTCCTAAGCCCGAGCCCTTGTACCATGGCCTGGACTTGAGTCTGGAGTTCCTTGAGCTTGCACTTAGTGAATGGTCCACATACTGCATCCATCCCTTGGTCCGGCTGATCCGACTGCTCCTCATGGCCGAGAAATGGGGTCTCTGGTCTATCTTCTGTTTTCCCTCGGGCCAAGGCCATTCTGCCTTGTCCGTTCTCATGCTCTTGGTCACTTGGTCGTGTGTTCTGAATTCTAGGACGAAGAATTCGGTCATTCAGACGTTGATCTTTCCTCAGCTCACTCTCGGGTCGCATCTGGTTGATACGGTAGACGACACGGTCGTTGGCTCATGTACCACGGTCGATGGCTCCCGTACCACGGTCGATGGCTCCCATACTGCTCTGGCCAACCTCCATCCGCGGCCCCATTGCTCGTGTGCCTGGTCCGGAGGTGTAGTCCGTGTCCCGATTTCCATCATTCCCCTCCTCTTGAAAAGGATTTGTCCATGAATCCGGATCATCTGCCACAAAAGGAGATAGGTCAGAGACATTAAAGCTTGTAGACACATCATACTTACCTTGGAGGTCTATCTGATAGGCATTGTCATATAGGCGTTTGAGAACAGTGAATGGTCCATCATTCCTTGGCATGAGCTTCGACTTTCTTTCTTCAGGAAACCGTTCCTTTCTCAGATGTATCCATACTTGGTCCCCTGGTTGAAAGACCACCTTGCTCCTTCCTTTGTTAGCATACTTCTCAAATTGCCTTGTTTTTGCTTCTATATTCTCTTTAACCTGCTCATGAGTCTTCTTGACTATTTCTGCTTTCTTTCTACCATCAACACTTTCACGATCGTTAATAGGCAAAGGTAAAAGATCCAAAGGAGACAGAGGGTTAAAACCATAGACAATTTGGAAAGGAGAAAATTTAGTTGCAGAATGCACCGAATGATTATAGGCAAATTCCACATGGGGCAAGTGTTCTTCCCAAGTTCCTAAGTTCTTGCTAACCAATGTTCTAAGAAAAGCCGAAAGAGTCCTATTAACTACCTCAGTCTGGCCATCAGTCTGCGGATGGCAAGTAGTTGAGAACAACAGCCTAGTACCCAGCTTGGCCCACAAAGTTTTCCAGAAGTAGCTAAGGAATTTGGCATCACGGTCAGACACAATATTCCTAAGCATGCCATGCAGTCTAACTATCTCCCTAAAGAACAGTTCAGCTACATGCGATGCATCGTTTGATTTCAAACAAGGAATGAAATGTGCCATCTTAGAGAACCTATCTACCATAACGAAGATGGAGTCCCTACCGGTTCTAGACTTAGGCAATCCTAGCACGAAATCCATGGACAAGTCAGTCCAGGGATGAGAAGGTATGGGCAAATGGGAATACAGACCTTGTGTGGAGTTTTTGGACTTAGCTTCCTTGCAGGTAACACACTGGCTGCAAATGCGGTCAACATCCTTCCGAAGACCCGGCCAATAGAAGTGGTCTTGTAGGACCTTGAGTGTCTTGACTGGTCTGAAATGTCCCATTAGTCCACCTCCATGGGCTTCCCTGCAGAACAATTCCCTCAAAGAGCAGTTAGGTACACAAAGCCGGTTATCATAGAACAGGAATCCTTCCATTCGATGGTACTTACCGACCGCATGTCTAGCACTAGCCAAATAGGGAATCTTAAAGTCCAAGTCAGTGTTATACAAGTTCTTAATGAACTCAAATCCCAAAAGTTTGGTTCCAAGTGTAGAGAGAAGGGTATACTTGCGGGACAGAGCATCGGCCACGATATTTTCCTTACATTGTTTGTACTTGATGACATATAGGAATTTCTCTATGAACTCTACCCACCGAGCATGTCGCTTTCTAAGCTTCTTCTGGCCCTTGAGATGTTTCAGTGACTCGTGGTCAGTATGGATGATGAACTCCTTCGGCCAGAGGTAATTCTGCCAAGTCTGGAGAGCTCTCACAAGCGCATATAGTTCCTTTTCGTAGGTTGCGTAGTTGAGAGTAGCTCCTCCCAACTTCTCACTGAAGTAAGCGACTGGCTTTCCCTCCTGCATAAGAACAGCACCAATTCCAATACCTGAGGCATCACATTCGATCTCAAATGCCTTAAGAAAGTTAGGCAGAACAAGTAAAGGGGCGTTAGTCAACTTCCCTTTAAAGGTTTGGAAAGCTTCCTCCTGTGCAGGACCCCACTTAAACCCAACGTCCTTCTTGATCACTTCGGTCAGGGGAGCTGCGATTGTGCTGAAGTCCTGTACGAATCTCCTGTAGAACCCGACTAGGCCATGGAAGCTCCTGACCTCTCCCACGGTCTTGGGACTTGACCAGTCTCGGATGGCCTTGACCTTTGCTTCATCCACGTGGATGCCGTCGGCTCCTACAACAAAACCTAAGAAGACTAGGTTATCCATTCCAAAAGTACATTTGGCCGCATTAGCAAACAGGCGTTCCTTCCTGAGGACCTCTAAAACCTTGCCTAGGTGTTGTACATGATCTGAAATGCTACGGCTGTACACCAGGATATCATCAAAGTAGACCACTACAAACTCTCCTATAAATGACCTAAGCACATGGTTCATCAGTCGCATGAAGGTACTGGGTGCATTGGTCAGGCCGAATGGCATGACCAACCATTCATAAATCCCTTGCTTTATTTTGAATGGAGTTTTCCACTCATCCCCCTCTTTCATCATATTCTGATGGTAACCACTCCTAAGATCTATCTTAGAGAAGATTCTAGACCCATACAGCTCATCTAGCATGTCGTCTAGCCTAGGAATGGGATGGCGGTACTTAACTGTGATATTGTTGATGGCCCGGCAGTCCACGCACATCCTCCAGGAGCCATCTTTTTCGGGACCAATAGGACTGGCACGGCACACGGGCTCAAGCTTTCCCAGATGAAGCCTTTATCCATGAGCTCCTCCACTTGCCTTTGCAGTTCCTTGGTTTCCACGGGGTTGGTCCTGTAGGCCGGTCGGTTAGGCAGAGACGCTCCTGGGACTAGGTCTATCTGATGTTCAATCCCACGTATGGGAGGTAGCCCACTGGGGTTCTCTTCCGGAAACACGTCTTTAAACCTGTCCAACAAAGCCTTTAACTCACTCGGAATTTCCGGTGGAATGTCAATAACCGTAAGCTTATCTTGAAAAGCAAGCAAGATGTATTGAGTTCGAGAAGGGTTAGACTTCCTTACCTGGTTGTGCTTGATCAGAAGGCTGGTTTCTTTAACCGGGGCCTTACCTTTCTTGTCAAGCTCTCGGCTAGCCCGTAGCTGAAGATGATCCTGATGCACGTTAGAAGGTGAGAGGGACCAAGGTAATCTTCTTCCCATCATGGTTGAAAGAGTGTCGGTTGGCAAAGCCATCATGGACTGCTTTCTTATCGAACTGCCAAGGCCGTCCAAGAAATATGTGGCTTGCGTCCATGGGTAGCACGTTGCACTCCACCTCATCGGTGTACCTCCCAATGGTCAAAGGGATCGTGCCCTTCTCCTTGACCTGTAGTTCCCCATCCTCATTCAACCATTCCAACTTAAATGGCCGAGGGTGCGGTTGTGTAGGTAGTCTGAGTTTTCTGACAAGGGAAACACTAGCTACTTAATAGACCCCTTGTCCCGGAAAGGCACTTCGGGTGGTACCGTGTTGGATAGTCTTGGACCGAAGGCTACTAGCACTTACGGTTTGCGATAGATCGAATGGGACCGTTAGAGGTTGCGGAAGGCCTCTAGTATTCCCACTCCTTTGGACCGTGGATATGACTCACCACGACACCCTTGGGAGGTTCACTGCAGAAGTAATCCTTACTGACAGTTAGACTGTCCCTGAAGAACAAAGAGTATCGCTGAATTCTCAAAGAACAAAGTTCATAAAAAGATCAAAAGTTTTTTTATTGAATTCGAAATGAGAAATACTTATAGATTTCTAGTCAAAGCAATAAAGGAAATACAGAAAACTAGACATAGGATTTAGCTAGATCGACTGGAGAGTTGACTAGCCTAAAATGTCCCTTAAGCTACACAATGAGTGTTCCTTGAGCTACTCGGTCGCGACAGCATGGATCATGGTCCACCAAGCTGGTCTGTGTGGGTCATCCATCTGTTCCGTCCTAAGTCCGAGCCCTTGTACCATGGCCTGGACTTGAGTCTGGAGTTCCTTGAGCTTGCACTTAGTGAATGGTCCACGTAGTGCATACGTCCCTTGATCCAGCTGATCCAACTGCTCCTCATGGCCGAGAAATGGGGTCTCTGGTCCATCTTCTGTTTTCCCTCGGGCCAAGGCCATTCTGCCTTTTTTCGTTCTCATTCTCTTGGTCACTTGGTCGTGTGTTCTGAATTCTAGGATGAAGAATTCGGTCATTCAGTCGTTTTTCTTTCCTCAGCTCACTCCCGGGTCGCATCGGGTCGATACAGTAGACGACACGGTCGTTGGCTCCCGTACCACGGTCGATAGCTCTCGTACCACGGTCGATGGCTCCCGTAGTGCTCTGGCTAATCTCCATCCGCGGCCGCATTGCTCCTGTGCCTGGTCCGGAGGTGTAGTCTGTGTCCCGATTCCCATCAGTCCGGATACGGACCAAGCCTTGGATGCGAGTCTTGAGGCACCCTGGCGGGATGTGTGTGTGTTGTGTGCTAGGAGAATGTGATACTTAAGGATTAATTCATGTAAAGCAACAGGCAAACCTTAGCACATTGTATCCTTTTTATTTAAATAAATATCGTATTATCTCCTTTTAACCATCTATCTTATATTTCTCATAATGATAGATAGGGAACTTCCGGATTAGTATTGTTAAATTGTTGGATAGAGCCTTAGTCTCATGGAGACTAAGAAGTGGGACAACCGTTCTGGGTCGTAGTATCCGGGTCTGGGTGTTTCAAGTTGGTATCAGAGCCAGGTTGATTGTAGGACAGTGAGGTTATGGGGTACACGCACACACACTCGTCAGGGGCGATGGATTAGCAATAGTTTTGTGTGTCTTACTTGTTTCATTAGGATGTTAGAAAGAGGTTCTAACATATATTGGACTTGTAGGATGGGAAAGACAAACCCCCTCGAAAGAGGAAGAGCAAGGCTAAGGGAGTGGATACTGCACCGGCTGGGTCTGGTACAGTATTGGGCACGCAAATGGCTATTAAACCGACCGGGCCTGTGGTCGGAACTGGTTTGACCTACAAGTTGACCTGAAACCGTCCACTCAGAACCAGACCGGGGTAAATGAGGAAGGACATGGGCAAGATGAGGAAATGGCCGAGTCCTCCAACAAGGATGGGGAACTTGTTGGTTAGGACACTGGGACAGATGGTGTAAACCAACCCACCCATCCTTCTACGGAATAGATGTGAGCTGCCCTGAAAACACTTGTTGCTCAAATGGCTATGTTGTCCCAAACCCTCACACCGTCCGAGAATCCTACCGTGGGTCAGTCCACGAGAAAGGAGACTGTAATGGTTTTGAAAGAGGGCCAGCGGGTCGAGGACGAGGAAGTGGTTGAAGTTCAACCACCTCGTGCGGTCCGGAAGGTAGACTATTTGAGTCCACTGGACCACGTGTCCCGATTGGGCACAAATTATTTCAAAGGGAGTAGCGACCCTATTGAAGCAGATGAGTGGAGGAACCGTCTGGTACGGAACTTCAATTCGACCCGATGTCCAATTGACTACAGGAAGGACATAGCGATCCATTTCCTGGAAGGGCATGCCCATAACTGGTGGCTTCTGGTGGATAAGCGCACTGGGGGAAAAATAACGTCTTTTGCGGAATTTGAGACGGAATTCAACCGCAAGTACTTTCCGACCAAGGCTTATAATCGGTTGGAGAGTAAGTTCCTGGACCTCACCCAAGGCCGAAGAACGGTACGGGAATATGAGGAGGAATTTAACCGTCTACGTAGGTACGCAAGATGGGAGATGGAGGAGGAAGGAATCCAGGTCCGGCGTTTCTTACATGGCCTGAGGATTGAACTCCGAACTCACTGTTCAGAACGAACCTTCGTTTCGGTATCATAACTAGTGGAAAGGGCGTTGCTGCTTGAGACTAATTTGGCCGAGGAGAGTCAAGTTAGGGCTCAAGCAAGAAACGCCCCAAATGGGAAACCTGGTGACCGTAAGAGAAACTGGGACCAGGGAAGGGATGGCCCAAGTTCATCCGAGGGATTAAAAGAACGCCCCAGTTGTGGCCGAAGGCACAGTGGCGAGTGTTGGAGGGCAATGGGAGCGTGTACCAAGTGCGGCGGAAAGGATCATAAGATCCAGAATTGCCCTAGACTGAAAACAGAGGGTATGACCAGTGCATCGGGTCCGACTTGCTACCATTGCAGAAAGGTTGGGCAATACGCAAGGGAATGGCCTACCCTGCAGAGTGGTAGACAAAGAAACCCGAGACGTAACCCCGGAGGTTCTGGTCCGGTGTCTCAGGCCAAGAGACAAGCCGGAGCACATCGGGTTTACGAGCTATCTAAGGAAACTGGCGAGACCAGTACCTTCAATGCAATCACTGGAACCCTGAGTGTGGGTGGTGTGGAAGCACACACCTTATTTGATTCCGGAGCTACGCATAGTTTTGTGAGTCTGAAATTGGTTAATCGAGGAGAGCTTGTTAAAACCACAATAGAAGACAGCATTGAGAATGCAGCCGGTGGGAAAGTCATGGTTCCTCAGGGAATCCTGTTGGATGTCCCGGTCCTTGTTAAAGGAATAAATATGTCTATTGACCTAGTAGTCATCGAACTCAAGAATCACGAGGTGATCTTGGGGATGGACTGGCTAGGAAGATATAAGGCAACCCTGGAATGCCACCATGGGTGTGTGCGATTCGAGAGGGTAGATGGAGAGCTGGAATTCCAAGGAATCTGGCCGATCTCCGGAGGCTTGTTGGTTTCGGCCATACAAGCGGAACGGATGTTGATGAAGGGCTGCGAGGCATACTTGGCCACCATCAACATCTCGGAAATGGGAAAGGAGGCCGAGATGGATGCCATACCGGTTGTCAGGGAGTATGGGGATGTGTTCCAGTCCTTGACCGGCTTGCCACCTGGTAAGGCGGATCCATTCACAATCGAACTGAAACCAGGTACGGCTCCACTCTCTAAGGCACCTTATGAAATGGCTCCGACCGAAATGGCCGAGCTAAAGAAGCAGTTAGAGGAACTGCTTGAGAAAGGCTTTATAAGGCCGAGCAGTTCCCCTTGGGGAGCACCGGTCTTATTTGTCAAAAAGAAGGATGGTAGTTTCCGGTTATGCATAGACTATCGAGGTATAAACCGGGGTATTGTGAAGAACAATTACCCGTTACATCGGATAGATGAACTGTTGGACCAACTCAAGGAGGCGGCCTGGTTCTCTAAGATAGATCTAGCATCCGGATACCATCAGATTCCTATCGCCCCCGAGGATATCAGGAAGACCGCGTTTAGGACCAGATATGACCATTATGAGTTTGTTGTCATGTAATTTGGCCTTACCAATGCTCCTGCGGCCTTTATGAAAATGATGAATGAGGCTTTCCGAGATTGTCTCGACGAGTCAGTGATCATCTTCATCGATGACATACTCGTCTATTCAAAGACGGAGGCCGATCATCAGAAACATCTGAGGGTGGTGCTAGAAAGATTAAGAGAGCATAAGCTTTATGGCAAGCTGAGTAAATGCAGCTTTTGGCAGAGGACCATTGGGTTCTTAAGACATATAGTCTCAGAACAAGGTGTGTCAATAGATCCGGATAAGGCTAAGGCCATTAAGGAATGCCCCAGACCAAAAAATGCCACGAAAGTAAGAAGCTTCCTAGGGCTGGCCAGATACTACAGAAAGTTTGTGAACGGTTTTGCAAGTATGGCAAATGCCATGACTGTGCTAACCGGAAAGGGGGTTAAGTTCGTGTGGTCGGAAGCATGTGAAGAGAGTTTTACAAAACTCAAGGATATGCTGCCCAAAGCACTGGTTTTGGCCCTTCCTGAGGCCAATGAACCGTATACGGTGTACACGGATGCTTCCATCACAGGCTTGGGGTGTGTCTTAATGCAGAAGGATTGAGTGATTGTTTATGCATCAAGGCAACTCCGGAAACATGAGGGAAACTACCCCACACATGACTTGGAGATGGAGGTAGTGGTGTTTGCCTTAAATATTTGGTGATCCTATCTCTACGGGGCCAATGTACAAATCTTTACCGACCATAAGAGTTTGAAATATGTGTTTACGCAGCCCGAACTCAATTTTAGGCAGAGGAGATGGATGGAGTTGGTGGCTGACTATGATCTAGATATAGCCTATCATCCACGGAAAGCCAACTCCGTGGCCGATGCGTTAAGCAGGAGGAGAACAGAGGTGGAAGTCAGGAAAGATGTGGAAGTTCTGGTCAATATGATCAGAAGTCTTAATCTGAATGCCTTGTGCACCGATGTCGAACCTCTGGATCTAGGAGCGGCTGACCAGGCTGATTTACTTACATGAATTAAGGTTGCTCAGGAGAAGGATGAGAATCTTAAGAAAGTGTTGAGCAATGATAAGGCCGAGTATCAAACTTCTAACAATGGGACTATAGTGGTCCATGGAAGAGTTTGTGTACCGGACAATAAGCTATTGAAAGAAGAGATCTTAAAGGAGGCTCACCAATCCAAATTCTCCATACATCCCAGACTCAATAAGATGTACCGTGATCTGAAACGGTATTATCATTGGGTTGGTATGAAATGGGATGTGGCCGATGGGTCTCGCGTTGTCTAATATGTCAACTGATCAAGGCAGAACACCAAGTGCCAAGTGGGTTGCTACAAAGCTTACCCATCCCGGAATGGAAGTGGGACCATATCACTATGGATTTTGTGACTGGGTTACCCACGACCAAGACCAAAAAGGATGCGGTCTAGGTTGTTGTAGACAGACTCACTAAGTCTGCTCATTTCATGGTCATCAAGATAACTGATGGAGTGGAGAAGTTGGCCGGAAAATACATCAATGAAATTGTGAGACTTCATGGAGTACCGGCTAGTATTGTCTCGGATAGGGATGGCCGGTTCACTTCACACTTCTGGCAAGCAGTCCAGAAGGCCATGGGAACCAAGGGGAAGATGAGTACGGCCTATCATCCACAAACTGACGGCCAGTCAGAAAGGACTATACAAACCTTGGAGGACATGTTGAGGGCCTGCACCCTGGAGTGGGGAGACTCATGGGAAAGGTACCTACCGCTGGCTGAATTTGCTTATAATAATAGCTTTCAGTCAAGTATAGACATGTCCCCCTATGAGGCATTGTATGGGAGGCCGTGTTGAACCCCATTATGCTGGACCCAGGTTGGGGAAAGGAGTATAATCGGTCAGGCCATTGTGGATGAAACTACCTAAAAGATTAAATTCCTCAAGAAGAAAATAAAAGAGGCACAGGATCGGCAGAAAGGCTATGCGGATAAGAAGAGGAAAGACACCGAGTTCCAAGAAAGGGACTGGGTCTACCTCAAGATGATCACCTTTAAGGGCCGAGATAGAGTATCAAAACGGGGACAGTTAGACCCTAGATACCTAGGACCATTTAGGGTCTTGAAGAAAATCGGAACGGTGGCCTATAAGTTAGACCTACCGGTGGAAATGGAAGCATTTCATGATGTGTTCCATGTGTCCCAACTTCGCCAATGCTTGTCTGATCGGGAAGTGCTCGAACCTGAGTTGCCATCTGATTTAAGACCGAACTTGACCTTGGAAACAAGGCCGGTACAGATCGAGGATAGGATGGAGAAAGTAACCAGGAAGAAAACCGTTCCTATTTTGCGAGTGGTTTGGACTTGCAATGGAAGGGAAGAAACCACTTGGGAAACCGAGGGTAAGATGAAGGATGAGTACCCTGAGTGGTTTGAAAGGGCCATGCAGGAATACCAGACGGATTCGGGGACGAATCCCTCATTAGTGGGGGAGACCTGTAACGTCCCGAACTCCCACTAAGGCTCTGAGTACGGACCATAAGGCCCCAAGAGAAAGGAAATAGGTCGTGTAAGATCGACCGTAAGGGTATGGTCCATGTACGAGCTAGACGGTGGGTTTACAAACCCTGACCGTGCTACAAAAGGGTTAAGGATGGGTAAGACTAGCTGGAATGAGCTCACCGTCCATGATGGACAGTGACACTCCAGCTCGACCAGCTCAGTCAGCTCAGACTCTAGCTCAGTGGTCAAGTGAGCCAGCTGGGCCAGCTAGTGAGACGGTGTGTGGCCAGGCGGTTATGGGTCGCTGGCCGGGTGGTTATGGTTGCGGTTAGGTGGTTGTAAGGCAGGTGGCCTAAAGTCACGAATGGTGGGCAGTCACAGCCGAATGGGTGCTTAGTGGCCGAAAGGGCACGAGTGAACCATTGCGACCAGGACTTGTGCCTGTTCGCTGGTCAAGCCCTCCGCCTATAAATAAGCCTTTCCCCCATCCATTTTCACATGCGATTATCCTGCAAGAAGGAAAGAAAAACCGTGAGAATAAAGAGAGATAGAGAGAAGTTCGACAAAGGGAAGCATGGAGGAAATCTCGAGGGATAAAGGAAAGGCTCCGGCTTCTCCGGAAAAGGAGAACAAGGTTAGTTTCTCAGACTATAAAACCGTGGCATGGATCACCGGTTGTCACCGTAGCGATTCATGGCCGGATTGTCTGGATGACCTTGAACCTTATCCTCCTTTGGATAACCGTCTCTCTCTCTTCTTCCCTTGTTCGCGGATGATACTGGGCAATTTCTAAGTCTCGGTCGTGTGCCAAGGGACTCGGCTAGTACCGTTGGTTCGTTCTTGATCTCGGCTTTGGGTTATACGATCAAGTTGAACCGACCCGGAAATCCATGTCTTGGCCGTGTGTCGTGTGGCTGGGAATGTTCGTGATACATGGATCCATAAGTTCATAGTCTCGGACCTGAACTTATGCAGGCGAGTTTCTGGGTCTTGAGATCGGTTTGGTTGGTACTCCGGTATGCATGCGATTGGGGTAAGGGTCAAGTCGCGTAAGCACCTGGGTCTGGGCAAGAGGCCGATCCAGGGATAACTCTTAAAAGATCTCACGACAATGCTTGACACCAAGAGGTGCCAAATAACCGATGGGATTAGGGAAAGAATTCGCTGGTTGCCTAAGGGGATTTAGATCGAGAAGATCTAAGGGCGGTTGGTGTGGGTTACATGGGTGATCCTGGGTCGGGCCTTGGAGGCAACCAATCTTCGGACAGAACCGATTTGGCTGTTGGTGTCTGTCGTGGAGTCGGTTAGCCTATGGCCGAACAGGTGCGGCCTGTGAACCATCACAACCATTCAGCATATGGTACCTTTTGGAGCAGTAGGCCTTGCAGTCGGGTGCAAGCGGATCGGGTGGATCGGTGCGAGTGTGTAAGCCTACCTTGGACATGCTAGTTCGTGTCATTGGCCGGTAAAACCTCTTCGGTCGGGAAACCTTGTTCGGTTGTGTCACCTTTGTGACTGTTCGGCCATTCCCACCCTTTGGGTCAGAAAGCCATCATGGCCGGATTCCGACTGGGACCCAAAGAATTGGTGTGAGTTGTTGGCATGCCTTGGTCGTGCAGAGACATGGACAAGGGTGACCAGACCTCTACGGTCATTATAGGTGGTCCGGTTGAGTTAATCCAGAGCAGTGCCGCGGTCGGTCGAAAGAATGATACGTGCCAAAGAGTGCCACGGCCTTTGGCCGATGGTTCCTCCGGATAATCGGTTCGTTCGTTTATCCCTAAGGCTACCTAGTTGTTACTTGGTCATGTGGGACGGTTGGTTGAATGACTAAGTACAACTGGGAAAAGTCTTAGGATATGTTATGAAAGGTTTCAGCTATACTAACGGGGTATTGGGTCTGGGAAGCATATGCATAGTTCGGTTTGGGTTAAGACCTGAGACTGACATGCTTATCTTCTTTCAGGGACAGAGGTTGGTCCGGATACAGACCAAGCATAGGATGCGAGTCTTGAGTCACCATGGCGGGATGTGTGTATGTTGTGTGCTAGGAGAATGTGATACTTTAGGATCGGTCCATGTAAATCCCTCGGGTAAACATTAACATGTTGTGTCGAATCCTTTTTGTTTAAATAATTATCGTATTATCTCCTTATAACCATCTATCTTATATTCCACAAAATGATAGATAGGTAACCTCCGGATTAGTATTGTTAAGTTGTTGGATAGGACCTTAGTCTCATGGAGACTAAGAAGAGGGACAACCGTTCCGGGTCGTAGTATCCGGGGCAGGGTGTTTCAGGTCATATAAGTCAAATCCTTCTTGGATTTTCAGACTAATAAGGAACTTGAAAATAGTTGCATCCACCACATGAGACTATGTCTCTTCATAATCAATTTTATATGCATCTTTCTTAAGCACAAAGACTCATTTATGTCATATTGGTTTCACACCTTTAGGTGCATGGACTATTGGTCCAAATACTTTTCCTTTAAGAGATTTTAATACTGCATCTATTATTTCTTTCCAATTTGTCAATCATTTTATTGTGTACATTTTTCAATAGAATTTGTTTCATGATTCTTTTTCTCATTTATCATAGTAACTGCTACATTTCATGAAAAAATATCATCAACGTTGATTTGTTTTTTGGTTCCTTTTATACCATACATGACATAAGTTATTGAAATATCTTTCTTGTCTCAGGTACCTGAATTTCTTTCGTTATCATATTCATTGTCTATTTTGGAGATCATTCAAAATATTAGGTTCCTCGATCTGACCAATGTCAATATATGCTCCTTTCTTTCCGAGGACTTTTATCTTTTGAACCAACATGTCTATCACGCTTGATGCAATCTTTAGACTCATTAGCAGTTTAATATTATCTTTCAAGGACATCAAATCTTATTGGAGCATTTTTACAGCTGGTATATGTGACTTCATCACTCTTTTTGGGTCAGTAAATATGTCTCGCAACTGAATTACTCAACTATCTAGATAAATTATCTTTTGGAATTTTAGTGCACATTCATTGGTCCGAGGATCAATGATAATTCATTCTAACTCGTTTACTTTTCCAGCTGTTTATTTTCTCCACCTAATGTTGGAAAGACTGACACATTTAAATTTCATTCTGCAAATCGAGACTTACTTAAGTCCTTCGTGGATGACTCTAGATTATAAAGTGCTAATGGAGATTCATATGCAACATATATTCTCAACCTTATCTGAGGATCCATCTTAAAGCTCTGTGGTGGAGCAATTGCATGGAATATATATTGCACATCCATATTTTTTAGATGGAATCTATTTGGTTCCTGATCCAAAACCAATGACGTGGAGAATTATTTATTACACATTGGCTTAATACGAATCAATGTTGTTGTATTTTCTGTATAAACATAAGTTACTAGATGTTCAACATGTATCCCAATGGGTTTGTTGTAATCATTTAAGACTCATGAAATTTCACCTATATTAATAAGATGCACAGTAGATTATAAGTCCACCAACATCTTCTTATATCCATTAATAGATTCCAAATCTATTTTGGTTGGTGAAAATCGTATTATCAGCTTCTCTTATGAGCAACCAACATATGAAAAATCATTTAGGAGAATCTTCTAGTTCTTTAATGAATGTTCTCATGAATTATCTTTCGCATCTTCATTGAACTGTAATGGTCTAACCGATTCTTGCAACAAAATAGTATATTACGTAAACTTTTAGTTTACCAATAGCTTATATCTCCGTTACACTAATCTTTGGGTAGTGTACTACACTAATCTAGTAAAAATGCAAGTAGTTCTTTTATTTCCTTAAGAAATACTTGTTACTTAGAGATGTGTTTAACATTTCCTTTGTTTTTTGTCTCAACATGATTTATCTAAAAATCCCAAAAAAATTACTTTATGAAAAATTCATCAATTTCAGTTTCAGTGATAATATAATCTTCTGAATGTTTTACTTATTGTCCACTTACTGTGGATATGGGATTTCTTAATTCTCCCCCTCGAAATGATGAAACTTCTAGCTTTAAGTTTTGTCAAGCGTAACACTCGTGACCTAGTTGATTTTGACAATATTTGTGAAAGGGGGTTCGAGAAACATTTGGCCACTAGCGATGCTCTTCATCATGTATTTTGTTTCTTCATTTCCTCTTATTTTCTCTTTTATTACCTTTTGATTTTTCTTCTTACCTTTTAGTTATGCTCGGCTGACGCTGTTTCTTTTGGTGATTACAAAAGGGACTTTGTTTCGAGGCCCAATCTTAGAGTTTGGAGGATGAAATTGCTTCTCTTCGTGAGGAAAGAGACACCCTTCTTAAATCTGAAATTTGTCTCAAAGAGGAGCTGGCTTCTTCTCAGATGTTGGTGGTCATTCTCCAGCGTGATCTTAAAATAGAGAAAGAAAAGGGTGCCGCCGATGTTTAAAGGTTGAGTCTATCTGAGTGGAAGGCTTTTGAAGCTGGAAAATATTTGGTTTATGTTGCCTCTAATACAGCGCTTTCCTAGGTGACGACATATATCTCTGCTTTGAATAAGCTCTCATTAGCCCTGCATCGCTATGGTAAACCTTGAACAGCTGCAGGATATCCGTAGAGGGAAGAATGTCGACTTGGAAAAAGAGGCTAATGAGTAGAAGGTGGAGACTAAAGGACCAAAAGCCGAAATTGAGAAGATTGATAATTTTTCCTTCGACCTTTGTGACTTGAATTTCAAGCAATATCTTGATGGGTCAAACTTTGCTATGTAATGACTTCATGTTTTACTCGTACATTTTTACTTTCATTTATTTTTAAAAGGGTAACTTACTAGATTGACATAAAATTATAGTAGAATTATTAGAATGATTGTAATCTTTTGATAATTATTATATTGTTTTTAGTACCTAAAATATCTTTTTTTTTTTGATACAAAAAAAAAACGTAATTACAAAATTGTCATTACTTTTTACTTAAAATTTTTGAAATTTTTACCTCAGTAAAAAAATTGGGTGGAAATTTTCTAAATAAACCTGTCAATCTAAATAAGTGACAGATTTATTAAGACGAAAGACTTTTTTAGCGAATGATGGATTTCCTATAACAGGTTTATCTAAGTACGACAGTTTTTTGTATTACTTGATGACATATTAACAATCTAGCGACAGTTTTTTATTTACTTGATAACAGTTTTATTGAGTTACAACAGTTTTAAAATTCGAACAACAGTTTTATTTTATGAACGACAGTTTTATTTTATAAACAACAGTTTTATTTTATAAACGACAGTTTTATTTTATAAACGACAGTTTTATTTTTCAAACGCCAGTTTTATTTTTTTAAACAACAGTGTTTTTTATATAATAGGTATTTTGAGTCAATTGCAACAGAGTTTCTGAATAGCGACAGAGTTTTTACGTTTTTCAAAAATTTACGTTATGACAGGTTTGTTTGACACAACAAGATTTTCTAACGACACAGCAGAGTTTTTCATATTTTCAATAAATCTATTAAATTATTTAATTACTAGATTCACAAATACGTTATAGTAGGTTTATTTTACGTTATAGCAGGTTTAAATTTGTTAGTAGATTTATAGTGTTATTATGACAGGTTTTAATTTACATGTTATAGCAAATTTATTTATTACTAAATTGATTCTTTCTCATATTGTACGTTATGGCAGGTTTTTGTCAAATTTGATCCTATAATTTTTCAAAAATTAATTTTTTTTGCTGCGGGTCCCTTCCTTAATTGTAGGATCTGTTTTATTTTTTTAAAATTATATTTTCTTAATTGTAGGTATTTGATATTTGTTTTCCTTAATTATAGGTAAATAAAAATTTTGTTGTAAATTCGTTTTTCTTATTTTAAAATTTATAAATTAATTTGTTTATATATAAATGTGTGTTCTATAATCTTTATAATAGTTTTATGTAATTAAAAATTTGTTTTTCTTGAAATTTAAATTTTTGAAATCAAAATGGTTAAATTAATTTATTTTACCTAATTTTAAAAATTTATAAACTAATTTTTTTAAATAAAATTCGTGTTTCTTTATTTGTAAAACTTATTAAATTTTTAAAAATTCGTTTTCCTAAAATTTTGGTATAAAAAACAAAAATTTATTTATTTTGCAGATAATATATTTAATATAGTATTTTCATTAACTAGGGTTTGGGAGTTAGGTTAATTTTAGGGATATTGACTTAATTTTTTTGTGTAAAACTCATTTACTGTTTTTGGAAATTTTTTTATTTTTTACTTAATGATATGGTATATGGCACACATGTAAATAATTTTAAAATTTCAGGTTATTTTGTCTTTTGTACATAAGATTAGTGTTAGATTAGTAAACTTAGTTTTCAAGATGTTATAATAATAATTATACTACATATTTATGTTATTGTAGTAATTTCCCCTTTTTAAAAACACTTTTGTATTCGTGAGGCGAAGTTCTTCTTATCATGACAACCATAGTTAATTTTTTTACGAAATGCAATCCTATACTTTCCTTTTAACCGTAGTTTTAAGGCAATAATCTACTGGATTAGGGTCCTTTCTTTTTTACTACTGCCCCTGTCCCATTTTATAAGATGTTTAAGCAAAAAAAAATGTTCCAATTTATAAGATGGTTTACAAGTTTCTATGAAAAAATTAAATGTATTTGATTTTTACAACCATTTATATTATGCAGTATTTTTTATGATTGGTTGAACTATTTTCATTAAATACCAAATGATGTTTTCAATGTAACTTTTTTTTAAAAAAACAATAATTTATATGTTTCTTAAAATCTGTGCTTTTAGTTAAAAAATCTTACATATTGGAACAGAGGGAGTATAATGTAAGACGAGGGTTTATTTGAATATTCTTACTCTCTTTTACCATAGTCTGAGGGGTAAATGTTTTGTGAAAAGTTTTACTTTAATAACTTCCATATTCGACCATAGCAAGTGATTTGGTTTTTGATCCACTCGTCCTTTAGCATTGTTTCAGGCAAGTTCTAATATATCTTTCTCCACCTTTTACCGTAGTATGAGGTAAGATTTTAGTTTCGACTTTGGGGTTCTTTCACTCAAGTTTGTAGACCCAATTTGATTGGCTACATTTCGAGGAAAAATATTTTATTCTTTATTCCCGATATTTTGAAGCATTCAAGTTTGGAAAAGTTTCTAAACCTTTACTGGTATAGCTTCCCTTTCATGCATTTCTTAGTGACTCATAGATTTTCTATTTTTGCATAAATATGGATCTCATCCTTCGTATTTCTCATCGTTTCTTTATTTCGATGGATTCTCTATGCGAACTAGATCCCAATATCTTTCTACGGAAACATGTTCATTGTATTTTTTTGTTGAAGATGAGTTGCCTTTTTCAGTGATCACAATTATTTATTCTGCTGTTCTCGAAAGTGATAAGTTTTCCCCCGAAATCCGAATGAATATGTGTTTTTTCTCCGAAAGATTATTTAAAGCTTCTTCACCTAGCTTCAGGGTGCTTTAATTCCCTGTTACTAGGCTGCTTTGAAATCGTTCATCCTTTGAGAATTGTGAAGAAACTTTATTCTGATGTTTTTCTTTTATGAAAATTTTCTGGTCAATCATTGTAGACTTTTTCTTGTTTTGCTTCGTTTTTTTAAAAAAAAAATCTTCTGAGGATAATGTGATCTCAGTTCTCCTGAGGTTGTGTTATCTTGGAGGCCGATGAGGATGACAACACAGTGTAGGAGGAGGCGCAATTTTCCTTTCATGATCTCCATAAAAGATTAAGATTTTTGGAGCAGGAGTTGTCGCGATTCTACTCCTCCATCTTTTATTTATTCCTGCGCTCCAGAGAAGTCTGTACAGATATTTTGTTAGAAAGTTTTTGTTTATTGGAAAAGAATATATCCGAGATTGAGTTCCTCTGATTTGATCAATGAAAAGACTTTATTCTCGCCATACTTTCTTACTTTTTAAGTAGTAGTTATTTATTTGGCTTTTCAAGTTGTCTATATACCTATTTTTGGGAACAAGCCACTCCGTAATCCAATGAAGCTACTTTTGTGCATTTGAAATCGCACAAGAAACTTGATTAATTATTTTTTTTCTTTTTATATCACAAATTTTATCACTTTGCCTCTGACCTCAAAACCTTCTCCTTCTGATCGATGTGTTCTTTTGTTACGACTTAGACTCTGTCAGAAGTTGGCTAAGAAGATTCTGGGTATTGAGATTAAAAGAGACAGAATTGTGGGTTGCTTGTGGACATCTCATGAGGGTTATTTGACGAAGGTGCTAGCGAATTTCAAAATAGATCTATGCAAACCAATTGTTACTCCTATGGGAGCTCATTTTATGTTCAACTCTCCTACTGAAAAAGAAAGGAAAGTTCAAGCAAGGATCATAGAGAATGTTCTTTATCATAGTGAGGTTGGGAGTCTCAAATGTTATCTTATATGTTTTTAACTATTTTTAAATATCATTGGATTTTAATCATTTATAATATTTTATTTTTCATTTACTGAAAAAGTAAAAAAATAAGTATAATATCACTCAATTTATTTACTTAGTTTATTATAAAAATCATATTTCATATTGTTTGAATTATCCATTTATAATAACTACACATTTGTATTTCTACTAACTAAATAAAATTTTAATTTATCAAACCAAAATTACACATTCAACTTTTCTACGCTATATTTTTATTATTATTAAAAATCCACAAAATAAAAAGTAATAGATAATTTT
Organism: Iljinskaea planisiliqua; assembly: GCA_900108845.1. Lineage (NCBI taxonomy): Eukaryota > Viridiplantae > Streptophyta > Magnoliopsida > Brassicales > Brassicaceae > Iljinskaea > Iljinskaea planisiliqua. The sequence goes on from FNXX01000066.1 coordinate 50,102, forward strand.
ATTTACATCATTTACTTACTTTATTATGTAAAATTATATACCATATTGTTCATTCACTACACACATATATATATATATATATATATATATATATATATATATATATATATATATATATATATTTACTTTTATATTATATATCTTTTCAAAAGTAGATCAAATATGGAAAACATCTGCAATATTATATATATAATCAAAGCATCATTAAATTAGATTCAAATTAGATAAAATCATATATTCAGAAAATGGTAATACAAAATATCAAATTTTTGTTTAAAAGAATTTTTGATTGAACTCTTTAATTTAAATTTTACTATGCTAAAAAAATTATTAATTTTAACTCATAAACATATCCAATGAAAATAATTTCTACTATATAATTGTATTTTAAATATTTTACCAAATTCTAAATATTCTAATAAAAAAAATTAAGTTCTTATGATTTATAATATAATTTAAAAATCAAATTAACAAATAATATATATCACGCTGCAAAAGACGCAGATTATTATCTCATTTTTTTTTAGAGTGATATTTGTTATCTTCAGTTTTGTATTTTCTATTTTCTGCGTGAGATAAAGACTGAAGTTTAAGCAAACTGATGGTATACTGAAGCAAACTAATTGAGTTCATAATATAATTGAGCTTGTAGACTAAATCAATTGCAAAAAGTAACCTGATTTCAAAGACCACAAATTCTATAAGTACTTATAGAGTTATAGCTAATTTTAAAGACAGCAACCATAAGTCGTGATGGTGTGATATAGCTGTTTGGTGCGGTATAGGTACTCTCACCTACGGCTTTTTCTAGTTTCACGATATTATGAACTCAGCGTTTAATAAGAATGACTCTCTTATTAATAAGGTAAAATAGCTCAAACCTTAAGCTCACAGAATCTCATAAGTTGTGCTACACCCTAGCACCTCCTTATATAGGGAAATATAACTCTAAAATCCTAAAACCCAATAGGAAAACTAACTTTAGATATCTCCCAAAGAAAAGGTAAACTTACATATATTTAGATTCTCCTAAATATTCTTAGCTTACTCCTCAAGCTATTTCAAGCTTACAACATTCTCCCCCTTAAGCTTGAAAACATCTTCTCTTACATCTTGAATTCCAATAAAACTTCTCATTTCTTTGAACTTGGTTCTTCCAAGGGCCTTTGTCAATATATCTGCCTTCTGCTCATTTCCCGGAACATGTTCAACCTCCACTTGTTCATTCCCAACACACTCACGTATAAAGTGGTATCTCTTGTGTATATGTTTGCTTCGGCCATGGAACACTGGATTTTTAGTTAGCGCGATTGCCGACTTGTTGTCGATCCGAATAGTAACCTTCTCACATTCCTTCCCTATTATCTCAGCGAGGAGCTCTTGAAGCCAAATGGCTTGTTTCGCCGCTTCTGTAGCTGCCATAAATTCGGCCTCACAAGATGACAAGGCCACAGTCTCTTGTTTTTGCGTACACCAAGTAATGGGACAATCGGCGAAGTAGAACATATGTCCTGTTGTGCTTCTACCATCATCCTCATCAACATTGTGTGAACTATCACTATATCCCATAAGTTTCCCAGATTCTGATCGTGTGAACACAATACCAAAAGAAGATGTACCTCGCAAATATCTCAAAACTTGTTTTAGAGCTGCTTCATGGGATTCTTTTGGCTCCTGCATATATCTACTCAAAACACCAACACTATAAGATAAATCTGGACGTGTATGGAGTAGATATCTTAGACAACCAATGTTTCTTCTAAACTCCTTCTCATCAACGTTTTTCTCCTTTAGAGACTTTGATAATTTGAGATTTTTCTCCATCGGTACATGACACAAATTGCAACCATCCATTTTCGTTTCTCTTAGTATTTTCTGCGCATATCTCTTTTGATTCAGACTGATACCTCCTTCGAACTGATGCACTTCAATTCCAAGATAACACGTTAATTTCCCAAGATCACTCATCTCAAACTTGGTTGCCATCTCTCTTTTAAACTCAAGAATCAATTTCAAGGATGATCCTGTGACAAGTAAATCGTCGACGTACACGGCTATGATGAGGAGATGCTCTTTCTCTTTTCTTTGATACAACGATGGCTCCTTTAAACATCTCTGAAATTTCAACTCTCGAAGAATTTTGTTCAGCTTCTCATTCCAAGCTCTAGGTGCTTGTTTTAAACCATAAAGGGCTTTATTCAATTTGTAGACCTTGCTTTCGCTTCCTTGGCTCACAAATCCTTCTGGTTGAGTAACAAAAACTTCTTCCTTCAAGTCACCGTGAAGAAACGCGGTTTTTACATCAAGATGATGTATTTCCCAACCACTTGAGGCTGCTATCGCAATGATGAAACGGATCGTCTCTATGCGTGCCACAGGAGCGAATACTTCATCATAATCAATGCCATGTTTCTGAACATAACCTTTCGCCACTAATCGTGCTTTGTATTTGTTGATGCTCTCATCAGAATTGCGTTTTATTGTGAATACCCATTTTAGTCCGATAGGCTTGACTCCAGCAGGAAGTTCTACCAAATCCCATGTCTTATTCCTTTCTATGGAAGATAGTTCATCCTCACACGCTTCCATCCAGACTTTTAACTCACTTGCTTCACTAAAGCTCCACGGTTCATCATTTATGGTCAAAAGGAGACGTTCGCCTTCATGTTCTGCGATAAGAATATAATCATTTAAATGTGATGGCTGTACCCGTGGTCTCGTTGATCTCCGCAGTTGTGGTATCGATTCATCTATGCTCTCATCTTCACTTTCTTCATCTCCACCTACAACGTTTTGTACTTCTATTTCATTTTCCTCTTCGTTCCCCACGTTCTCACTTATCGCTTGGGTATCATCATTATTCTCCTCTGTTTCTTCTTGAGACTCGAACCCTCTTATACCTCTGTTACCAAATTCTCCAAGATTAATAACAAATGTTTCGGGGTCACTATCTCTCACTCTTTCAACGTTGTTCCAGCTCCAGATTTTATCCTCGTCGAAGATCACGTCTCGGCTGACTATTATCTTCTTTGTCATAGGATCGAGCAAGCGATAGGCCTTCGAACCAGGTTCTGTTCCCAGATGTACCACCATTCTTGACCTGTCATCTAGTTTTTTTCTCCCAACAGCCTCTGTTCTTGCATATCCGACGCAACCAAACACTCTAATGTGGTCAAGACTTGGTTTCTTCCCTTTCAGCATCTCATACGGAGTTGATTTAGTCAACGATCTTGTTGCAATTCTGTTGATTAGATAGGTAGCGTGTCTCAAGGCCTCCCCCCATAGGTAGTTAGGTAGACTCATATGCTTCAAGATACTCCTAGTCATTTCCAAAAGAGTTCTATTACGTCTTTCGACGACGCCATTCTGTTGCGGAGAATAAGGTGCTGTTAAATGTCTCTTGATTCCATACTTATCACAATAACCTTGGAATTCATGAGACACGAACTCTCCACCTCTATCTGTTCGGAACGTCTTAACCACAGCCTTTGTTTCTTGTTCAACAAGTATCTTGAAGGTTTTGAATTTTTCGAATGCTTCACTCTTTTCCTTCAACAAGATAGTCCACATATACCGTGAGTAGTCGTCTATGATCACGAAAACGTACTTCTTATGAGCTGCAGTGGATGGTGTGATAGGTCCACAAAGATCGCCATGAATGAGTTCGAGAGGTTGAGAGGCTCGATACGTAGTTGCTTGAGGAAACGATTTCCTTGTTTGTTTCCCAAAAAGACATGAAGCGCAAATTTCCTTTTCTACCGTTATTCTTGGTATACCACTCACGAGTTCTTCATTGATCATCCTCTTCATTGTCTCCAAGTTAACATGTCCCAAACGTGCATGCCACTTCGATGATTCGGTCAAGGTTGCTATCTGTAAGCACTTAGTATCTTCGACATCTAAGTTAACTTTGTACAAACGATTTCTTGATCTTGTTGTTCTCACCAACAACTGTCCCATACGATCATATAACAGCAGTAGGTCTTCTTTCATTCGAACTTCACAACCTGCTTCAGTAGCCTGACCAAGACTAATTATGTTACTCTTCAACTCCGGTATATAATACACATTGTATAACACTTTCTTCACACCATTCTTGAATACAAACGGAACGGAACCTTTACCCTTTATGTCAACGCGGGAATCATCTCCAAATCTCACCAAACCTGTCACACTTTCATCAAGATGCAAGAAAAATTTCCGAATTCCACTCATATGGTTGCTCGCACCGTTATCAAGATACCACACGTTTTCAGTGTCTAGACTTGTTTCGAAACCTTTTGGTTTCACCTTCTGTTCATTGAGATATACCACCTCATGCATCATTAGTCCATCAGCTTCTTCTGTGTCAACATCCTTCTTCTCAACTGCTTCTTGAAGTTTAAGCAATCTATCGGGACAGTTCGATGCGTAATGACCCTGTTTATCGCATCGAAAACAGGTTATCATTGCCTCTCTTTCTTTGTCTCGTCCTTGTCTGTATGATCCGCCTTGGTAGGAGCCAAAGCGTCCACGGCCTCTTCCTCTCCAGTAATGTCGTCCGCCTTGTCCTCTGCCTCTGCTATTTCCATAGTTTTCTTGTCGAGAATCTGTATGGGCATACATAAGCTTACTTTGATCATCTTGCTGTTCTTCTTCATCCTCACAGATTCTTTCCTCATAAGCTTTTAATCTTCCCACAATATCTTCAAACGTTGTTACATTAAGATCGAGTACTTGTTCAAGAGACGCAACGATGTGTATATATCTTTTCCGCGGAAGTGATTTAAGAAATTTTTTCACAAGCTTTGATTCGTCAATAGTTTCTCCAAGGGCTGCAGATTTTGATGAAATTTCAGAAAGTTTTCCAGCAAAAACATCCACCGTGTCTCCATCCTTCATCTTGATTCTATCAAACTCAGTCATTAGAGTTTGTAGTCTAGCTTCTTTTACTCTTTCAGCACCAACATGTCTCGCCTTTATTGCATCCCAAACTCCTTTTGAAGTATCATGCTCTCCAACTTGTAGAATCAAAGCTTCTGGAATGGATTGGAATAACAGGGCAATTGCCATATTATTTTTGTCTTCGTTATCGTTCCCAGGTTCTATGGTTTCCCATACTTTGTTTACTTTGAGAGTAATCTTCATTCGCATAGCCCAAACAGTGTAATTAGCAGAGTTTAGCATAGGACACTTAACAGACGAAGGTCCACCCTCTTTGGCTTTGATCGACTCATCTTTCTCATCAACATCAACCATGTCTCGCTTGGGTTTCGAAGATTGATGAATTTCAGAACCGCTCTGATACCAAATCTAGTTTCACGATATTATGAACTCAGCGTTTAATAAGAATGACTCTCTTATTAATAAGGTAAAATAGCTCAAACCTTAAGCTCACAGAATCTCATAAGTTGTGCTACACCCTAGCACCTCCTTATATAGGGAAATATAACTCTAAAATCCTAAAACCCAATAGGAAAACTAACTTTAGATATCTCCCAAAGAAAAGGTAAACTTACATATATTTAGATTCTCCTAAATATTCTTAGCTTACTCCTCAAGCTATTTCAAGCTTACAACACTTTTCGTACTTTCTTCAGCTTTATTTATTCATTTACTCTCATGGTGTTCAATGCTCCGGTTCTTATTAATGCTTAGTTTTGTAAATTATCGACTAGTTTATTGTTTCCGGTTCCTGCTAGGGTGCCGGCCCCCAAGGTGGTTTCTCTCTGGTTCTCTTTGTTCTCAGTTTGTCTTCTCTGCATTGGTTCATTCAGTCTATGTTCATTTAAGGTTGGGGCGTGGTTGATAGGGTTTGTATCAACTTCGGTTCTTGGAATAGTGGTGAGATGTCATACTAGTGTTTTGAAACCCTCCTTATGTTTATGTTGTGGTCTTGGTATGTTTATGGTTTAGTAATGGACTACCTAAAAACTATCGTCAGCTTGCCTCCTTGCCAGTTTATTTCGGTTTTTGAAATCAATTTTTACTATGTTTAACTTTGGATAGTTCTGTGCATTGTAGTTGCGGTTTTTAAATCTTCGTTTTAATGTATGCTTAGTGTTTGAACCCCATTTGTGGGCTTGTGTTTTCCTCATCTGGGCCTAGTTTACGGGAAATCTTTTTATTTAAGACAGAAGTTTCCGGAATCAAAACAGAGTGAAGGAGAGAGAATCAGATATTGTATCAAAATCAGTTTGATTTTGAACAACACAATTTTAAGTAATTCTAAGTAAGAAAAAAAATCTCGTTTTATTAGATAGAAAGTGAAAACAAACAACTTGTGTTTCGACATTACAAGAACATATTAAATAAACTTCAACAGATTTGAAAATTAAGAGTTGTAACTCTTTTTTTGTGTGACCCTTAACAGACATACCTACTTTTACTTGATAGACATGACTCTAACACGCACACCCTTTAACTTAATATACATAACTACTTGTATAATTATTAAAACCAAACTCAATATTTGACTAACACTCCTCCTTAATTGAATTTTGGTCTCACGCCAAGGTTACTCAGTTCTTCAAACCTTCTATTGCTAAGTGTTTGGGTAAGAAAATCAGCAATTTGAATTCCCCCTTCGTAATACTTGAGTTTGATAAGACATTTGTGTTCTGCTTTTCAAACGAAATGATACTTAAATCTCAATATGCTTTCTTCTTTGATGTTGCTACGACTTCTTCCCAATCGTAATTGCAGACTTGTTATCACAGTAAATTGGAACTCCCTCTTGAGAAGGAAAGCCAATATCCTCCATAAGTCTATGTAACCAAATCGCTTGATTTGTGGCTGCACCAACTGCGATATACTCTAGTTCTACCGATGATTGTTGTTTGCTGGAGTGCCAACAAAGCACATCAGATCCTAGAGAGAAGACATGCCCGAATGTCCTCTTCTTGTGTTCATTTGATCCTCCCCAATCACTGTCTGACTATCCGTCCAACTCCGGATTCTCAACACTGAAAACTTAATCGATGTGATCTTTATATTGACACCAACCAAGGAACAAAAAAGTATTTGAAGAGTGAGAAAATGGTATAGTATAAAAAATATAATAAATCAAAGGTCTCATTCATTGTCAAATGCTTAATTAGTGACAAGAAGACCATTATTTGATTTAGCTAATTTTTCTCCTTTTGTTTAAATGTAAATAATTTCTTTTAATATATTTCGTTAGAAAAATTATCTTGTAAGAACTAATATAAAGCTCAATTCTTCTTATTGTCAAGGAACTAAGAAATTTGATAATAAAAACTTAAAAGTTTTTTCTCTTACAAAAGTTTTACTTTTGTGTCTTGTTCAAATGAGTCTTTAAATAGATTCCTTTAGATTTCTTTGTTCATTGCATGCTATTTCAGTTGTGTGTAATTCCAGCTAAAATACAAGTGTGGATCATAGTCTAATGTATAATTCACATATTCTTGATTCATGATCTTATCAAAGGGAATTCCACAGCCTGTTGGGGTGATCCTTATTCCACCATCAAATAATCCGACCAACCGATAAAAAAGTCCCCACGACCAATTGACGGTTCCATTAAACTACTTCCTTCCTTCATCCATCCAACCGGCTTGAAAGAGAGTGTCGCACGTCCAGCTTTGAAACCTTCATCATCCATCTTGTGATTTCCTGCCCGGGGGTCACACATCTTGGTATCAGAGCTTAAAAGCTAATGTTATCTATCATCTATTTTGTTTTCTATTTTTTCATTTTATTCAAAAAATGTTTTGTTTTACGAGTTTAATTTTTTAATATTTCATATAAAAACCATACAAAAATTATTTTGAGATTATTATTTCTATTTTTGTTTTATTAAGAATAAAACAACAAAACGTTTTAAAATTTTTTCATATAAAAACGAAAAAAAAACAAATAATGTCCTTATTTTCGTCTTCTTTTTAAAATAAATATAAAATATAAAAATATCGTTTTGCGTAACTTTTTAAAAGTTTTTGATTCGTTTCATTAGAAAAGCGGAAAGAGAAAAAAATAATTCTATTTTAATTCATTCTATATAAAAAATCATTTCAGTTTTCTTTTAAAAAAAAAGAAAAAAACTAAAGGTGAAACAGTTTTGAGGACAAAACTTTTTACAAGGGGGAGAAAATGATGTGTTCCTCATATTGTCACCAACCAAGGAACAAAAAACCATTTGAAGAGTGAGAAAATGATGCATTATAAAAATAAAAAAATACAATTAAGCAAAGGTCTTCACTATATAAATGACCAAAAAAATCTCATTCATTGTCAAATGCTTAATTGGTGTTTAGGCATGAGCCAGCTCGGAGATGGATGCACGCCAGCTCGGGGTCGTACGCACGGACTCATCTTAGGTGTGCGGATGCATGGATCCAGCTCGGGTGTGCACTTCCAAATCTACCTTGGGTGTGCGCTGCTGAATCCAGCTCGGGGTCGCGACGATGCTGCTCAGGGAAGGACATGGGACTCAGCTCCGGAAGGTCGTCCATCCAGGTCGGCAGGTCGCAGGCGTATGCGGTCGGTCCTGCTCTGGATCATGTCCTTGCAGCTCAGGAGAGTACTGTCAACTCGGATGGAAGGCCAGCTTGGGGATGCAGTAAAACCAGCTAAGGGTCCAGCCGCACACAGCTCGTGGATGCCCACAACCATCTCGGATGCCCAGCTCGGGTGCACGTCCGTCCAGCTCGGTAATCGGCTCGGAGCATGGCCACCTCAGGTATGTGGCCAGCTCAGAAGTTAATTCGAGAATATGTAACTTCAGACTTATGGTTTTTTTCTGACGTTTAGCTTTTAATCTCGAAAGTGTAAGGTTTTGACCCCACCAGTTAGCTCTCCAACTTTCCAATTTCGTATGTGGTGACGAGTTTAAGGTTTTTTAGATACGAGGTTAAGTGCTAAAAATATTGTTTGAATGTTCTCATCGTATTCACTCAATCGTTCCGAAACAAAGCTTGAATTGTTTTCTGAAGGTAAGTCGTATTTCGTTTAGTTATCGAAAGATTTCCGAAGGGTTGTTTTTCTTGAAAGAAAGTTAAGAAAAAAGTTTTTTTTTTTTTGCGAACTGTTTTCATATGAAGTTGGTGTCAGAAACCGTTACCCGTAAAAAGGGAGATAAGCAAAATTCCAAAAAATTCCGCAAAGAAGAGAAGAGGAGTAATTTGAGACTTCTTGTCTTCATTGGGAGTGTACTGCCAAAAACCGGGGCAACCCCACTTGTTTTTGCATTGGGTCTGGAGTTTCTTTTCTATATAAGAGAGTTCACCTCTTTCTTACTTCTCAGAATTTCATTTGCCTTCAAGAAAGTAAAGGGAGCTCTACCTTCTCTCTTACGTCTCTCTCTAGAACTCTTTAGTGATTTAGAAGTTTAAAAAGATGTCTCTGAGCCCTGTGGAATAGTTTGGATATGATACTGACTCTTCTTCCGATGATGAGGATAGAAATGTGCCCGTTTATACTAAGGATGAGTTGACCCAAGCTGGAGTCCACCCATTCGATGTCGAAGTCGATGTTGCTCAAGATGAGACCCAAACGTTTGCAACAGCTGAAACGTTTGAAAACCTTGGTGAGATTCCTCTAGATTTTAATCAAACATTTGTGAAACAGAAACTCGAGTAGAGGAAGCCAGTAGATACTGGGGTTCCTCTTTCGGATGGTTTACGTCCCATCCTCCGAAAAAGGAGAAGATTAAACCCAATACGAGACATATCTCATATGTTTCAGGTTGACTGTATCTTCTGAAAAATATTTGAGGAGATTAAGAAATAGCTGCAAGATTTCGGAAGAGTCGAGTTCGTAGTTCCTGACCCTCTCGACCGCACTGATCAACCTCATTCGGGTTGTTTCACTATTTACGAGAGTTACTTTGACTCTTGCTATTTGTGGTTCCCGATCGATAGATTGATCCTTCGATACTTATGGAAGCATATATTTTCCCTTGCTCAAATCACTCCTAGTGGAGTACGTCACTTAGTAAGAGTGATCATGTTTTTTTTATTTGAAACACATTGTCTACTAAGATTCATGAGGATATAGAAGCCGAAACTTCTGCTAAGATTGCATCTCTCGAGCGAAACAATGTGAGGCTTAAGAAGTAGGGATCCATGTGGATACTAGATTTAACACCATGTATTTGTATTAATCGAATGATTTTAGCTCATGTATTGAAATATAAATAAATATGGAAATACATATAAGAAAGGTATTCAGAAGAATCTCAGCTATAGGCGGTAGTCGAAAATGTGTATATTGATCTCTCCTTTTGTAATGTACAAGATTTTGTATTTATACAAACATTTACATTTAAATCGCCTAATCAATACAATTATTCTCCCTAAATGTGTCTGCTTTGATCTAGTAATGAATGTTGTAACATCTTTGTTTGAACTCTTCGAACTATCTGAGTCTTAGTCTTACATTAATCTACTCCGTTCGAGCCTTCCGGCTCGAGCTCTCTGGCGCTTTGATCGCTTCCTTAGCTCCTCAGTTCGTCTTTCTATCCCGAGCTCTTTAGTAATGATACAAACTTGCCCAAGAATTTTCACTTGAATTACGGTATACGGATATGAACCAGGAAGTGGAATTCACTTCAAGGAGCTGGGTGGATCGAATTGACCGTCAGAAGATACAAAAGTCTTCTGGTATTCCAGTCACTTGGCCAACCTTGGATATAACTCACCAAAAAGTTGGATCAGGGCCGTTGAATGGATATGACGCACCGGACAACAAAAGCGAGAATAACAATTCTCGAAAATGAAGTTTCAATAGAAATTTGATCAAAAGTGTTTTCAAGATGGAATTGAGTACATAATTATAAGAAATCAAGTCAAAGGAACTTGATTGTGCCACAAAAAAACTAGACATCAGTTTAAGCAAAATAAATAATTAAATGTGGTCAAAGTGACCTCTTCGGCTACCCGGTCACATGGCCGTGGTCGAGTCCTTCAACCTGGATCACGGTCGTGTAGACTGTCTCGGTCGTAGGCTCACGAACACGAATGAGGTTGGGAAGGATGAACCCCAAGTTGGTCCTGAGCTGATCAGTCTGTACCCGGGTGAATGTCCCATACGGTAGGTCCTCCAACTGGTCGAGATAGGCCGACCCTCGACCGATCCCAAGGTCAGGATGGACCAAGGCAATATGGTCTGGACCCAAAGCTTCAGAATGCCTTCTTGGTCTAAGTCCCTCACGGCTGGGTCGAGGAACTGTCTCTTCCGGTCGAGTTTTCAGCCTTAGCTAAGTTCCCGGTCGTGTTGGGTTGATACGGAACACAGTACGGTCGTGGGGCCTCGTCCTACGGTCGATCGTAGGGTCTCCTCGGGCAACCTCCATCCAGGTTTTCTCAGCTTTCGTCCGTGGGTCGTGATCACGTCCCAGCTCATCGTCGGCGGGTCCATCCTGATCCATGACCATATCATCCCCTCCCCGTTGAAAAGGATTTTTCCTCAAATCCATTTCATCTGCAAGAAAAGGAATTAAGTCAGAAGTATCAAAACTGGAACTAACATTGTACTTACCTTGAATATCAACTCCATACACATTGTCATTGATCTTTTTGGTAATGGCAAATAGTCCGTCAACTCTGGGCATGAGCTTTGATTTCCTTTCATTTGGAAGCCGGTCTTTCCTTAGGTAAATCCACACAAGATCCCCTTCTTCAAAGGTTTGATAACGCTGGTGCCGGTTGGCTTTGGCCGCGTATTGCTTGTCCTTTTCTCAATGTTTTCCTTTTATTTCTCATGAATTTTCTTAACTTGTTCAGCTTTCTTTTTCCCATCCAAACTGCCCCTTTCACTCAAAGGTAAAGTAATCAAATTTATGGGAGACAAGGGATTGAACCCGTAAACAATTTCGAATGGTGAAAACTTAGTAGCTGAATGCATGATATTATTGTAGGCAAACTCAACATGAGGCGAACAATCTTTCCAAGTTCTTAAGTTTTATTTCACAACAGCCCTAAGCAAAGTAGACAAGGTTCTATTCACAACTTCTGTCTGACCGTTAGTTTGTGGATAACAAGTGGTTGAAAACAATTTTTATTGTTCCTAACTTAGCCCACAAGGTTTTCCAAAAATGACTCAAAAACTTGGTGTCTTTATCTGACACGATGGACTTAGGCATGCCATGCAAACGTACCACTTCTCTAAAGAACAAGTCAGCAATATGCACATCATCAGCAGTAGTATGACAAGGTATAAAATGAGACATCTTAGAGAACCTATCAACCACCAAAAAAAATCGAATCTCTACCAAGTCCTAGTTCAAAGTAGTCCTAATACAAAGTCCATTGAAATATCTGTCCAAGGTTGATCAGGAATAGAAAGAGCAAGATACTTACTTTTCAATTATGCCCTCGCCTTTGCTCGCTTGCAAACCTCACAACGGGTACATACCTTGATCACATCCTTATTTAGTCCTGCCGAATAGAAGTGATCCTGAAGGGTCTTAAGAGTCTTGTCAATGCCAAAATGGCCCATCAAACCACCACCGTGTGCTTCCCTGACCAGAAAATTCCTCAAAGAACAGTTAGGAATGCAAAGCCGGTTAGAAAAGAATAGGAATCCATCATTCCTAAAGTACTTTCCTGAAGCAAACCTAGAACTAGGAAGATATGGTTCCTTAAAGTCTAAGTCTGAAGCATACATTTCCTTAATCTGCCCAAATCCTAAGACTGTAGCATTCATAACCGTGATCAAAGCATATCTCCTAGACAAAGCATCAGCAACAACATTTTCTTTTCCTTTCTTATACTTAATCACATAGGGAAAAGTTTCGATAAACTCTACCCATCTGGCATCTCGTTTATTGAGCTTCTGCTGACCTTTTAGATGTTTGAGAGTTTCATGGTCTGTGTGTACCACGAATTCCTTTGGCCATAAGTAGTGTTGCCAAGTTTGCAAAACCCTTACCCGCGCATAGAGTTCCTTGTCATAAGTAGGATAGTTAAGGGTTGCTCCTCCCAACATCTCTCTAAAGAATGCAACTGGTCTTCCTTCCTGCCTCAACACAGCACCAATACCAACTCATGAAGCATCGCATTCTATCTCAAAGGTCTTAGAGAAATCAAACAGAATAAGTAAAGGAGCATTGGTCAACTTAGCTTTGAGTTCTTGAAATGATTCCTCCTGGGCTTGTTCCCATTTAAAGCCCACGCTTTTCTTGATAACTTCCATGAGTGGTGCGGCCAGAGTTCTAAAGTCCTTGAAAAACCTGCGGTAGAACCCGGAGGCCATGGAAGCTTTGGACTTCACCAACAGTCTTAGGAGTAGGCCAATCCCGAATGGTCTTCACCTTTTCCTCATCCACTCTGACGCCATCAGCTCCTACAACAAAGCCAATAAACACGAGATTATCTGTAGCAAAGGTGCATTTCTTAAAGTTAGCATAAAGCTGTTCTTTCCTAAGCACTTCAAGAACCGGTTTCAAATGTGACAAGTGCTCTTGCAAGCTTTTACTATAAACCAGTATGTCATCGAAGTAAACAACTACAAAGATGCCAATAAAAAATTTAAGCACATGGTTCATCAACCTCATAAACATACTAGGTGCATTAGTAAGCCCAAATGGCATAACTAACCATTCATACAGTCCTAGTTTTGTTTTAAAGTCAGTTTTCCACTCATCCTCTTCCTTCATTATAATCTGATGGTATCCACTTTTCAAATCTATTTTAGAAAATACACTTGAACCATGGAGTTCATCTAGCATATCATCAAGACGAGGGATATAATGTCTATACTTAACTGTGATTTTGTTGATTGCTCGGCAGTCAACACACATCCGTCAGCTTCTATCTTTCTTGGGCACCAAGAGAACAGGTACGTCACAAGGACTCATGCTCTCACGGATGTATCCTTTTTCCATGAGTTCATCGATCTGTTTTTGCCGCTCCTTGGTTTCCACAGGGTTAGTTCGATAAGCCGCTCGGTTTGGTAACGAAGCTCATGGCACAAAATCAATTTGGTGCTCAATACCGCGTATGGGAGGCAATCCACACAGGTTTTCTTCTGGAAACACATCGCTAAAGTCCTGCAATAGTTGCTTGAGTTCACTCGGAAGCTCTGGTGTATGGTCAGGCTTAGTCGTTAGTGTTTCCTTAAACAAAAGAAGAATCATGGGTTGTCGTGAACAAATAGTCTTTCTTACCTGGCTTGCCTTGACATAGAAGTTTGACTTCTTACCCTTAGCCTCGGTATGGGCCTTGTCTCGGTTGCGGCTTTCCTTGAGCTGAAGTTTATCTTGATGAATTTTGTAGGGAGTTAGAGGCGCAAGAGTAATATTCTTGCCTAGATGCTCAAACGAATGGCGGTTGGAGAAACAATCATGCATCACTTGCTTATCATACTGCCATGGTCGTCCAAGAAGTATATGGCTGGCGTCCATTGGTAGCACATCACAAAGGATATTGTCTTCATATCGGCCAATAGCAAGAGCCACCTCTACTTATTCTTTGACTTGCATCTCGCCAAGATCATTGAGCCACTCTATAGACACAGATGCCTCTGGGTTTCCAAGCCTAATTTCCTGACAAGGGACTCACTAACCATATTAGTACAGCGCCCACCATCAATAATTAAGCTACATACCTTGTCTTGTATAAGGCATCGGTGTGAAAGAGATTTTCTCGCTGAGCTTGGTCATCGATATTGGCCTGGACATTCAAAGCTCTTCTGGTCACTAGCAGCTTTCCTTCAGCCAGCAAGTCCAAGTCTTCCTCCTGGTCCTCTTCCTCATCAAACACTGGTCCGGTATCCTCTCGATCAGATTCTGATTCAAGCTCTCCATTGTCTCGTAGGATCATCACTCGGGTTTTTGGGCACTTGTTGGCCTAGTGCCCTAATCCATGACACTTGAAACACTTGATTTCTCTAGCTCGGTTCGGAGCTGTTTCCTGCTTGGGTTTGTCAACAACAACAACTGGGTTAGTTTTAAAATCAGTATTTAATCAGAAAGGAGTCTTACCTTTGTCTTGTTGAATCGGTTTTGAATAGGACTGGTAAGAAGGCTGTGTAAAGCTCTTTCTTTTGACTTTTTGTTACACCAGAATAGCTTTGCGCAACATCTCAGCCAAACTGTCATACTCTTATAGCTCCATGTGATCTTGGATCTCTCGGTTAAGACCACTGAGGAATCGCACCGTAGTGGCTTCAGGGTCCTCATCAACATCGGCTTTCAGCATCAAGATCTCCATTTCCTGAATATAGTCATCAACACACTTTGTTCCTTTCGTTAATTGTCTCACCTTCTGGTGAAGTTCTCTCAAGTAATGACTTGGCACAAATCGCTTCCTCATAAGGGTGAGAAGTTCATCCCAATCCGCCAATGGCTCGTCTCATTGCCTTCTCCTATTTGTCACAAGTTGATCCAACCAGTTTAGTGCATAACCATTAAATTCAGTGGCGGCTAGACTTACCTTTTTACGGTCTGAGAAGTTTTGACAATCAAACACTATCTCAATCTTCCTTTCCCACTCAAGAAAGACATCCGGATCATTGTTACCATGGAACGAGGGAATATTGAGCTTCAAACCACCTACGCTGTCGTCTGAACGTCTGGCCTCCCTAGCAAAAGGATTATTAGCTTCCCTTCCACTTATCGGTTGTCTCCTGCCAGGTCTCCTCTGGCTGTATTCGGAAGAAGATCCACCATCATCCTCTTGATCCGTCCAGACCTGAGTTCTGACCCTTCTTCTTGGCGCGGCTGTCTGACCAGTTTGTTGATCCAGTTGGATCCTATCAATCCGTGTATACAGTTCTTCCATACATGTGGTCATAAAACGTTTGAGCTCACTAGTTTGTCCTCTCATTTGAATATTAGATAAACCGGCTCCAACTCCTTCTTCTTGCTCTTCCATGTTTGCCTGAAACTTACTTAGCAAACAAGTTAGGAGATACAACTCTCTCTCTCTCTCTCTCTCTCACGAACTTGGCTTTTTTCCAACAAGTGTTTTCACTCTTTAAACTTCACTACAATGTTCTAGGTAAGCAATCCGATCAAATCCAGTACCTCACTACCCAAATCACCCTAAGAAAGATAGAAAGTTAAGAGTTTTGTTTCTTTTGAAATCCGACTTAACCACCTCCAGGCCGGCTTTCTCCTCAGCCAACTGGATTTCTCTTCAGTCACCCCAACCGGTTTTCTCCTCAGTCTAAATACAAACTCTCTTTCTTTCGCAAAACAGGTAAGACAGTGGCCCGGATTGATAGATAGATAGAAAAAGAAGTGTTTCTGAATTTAAAACGATGAAAAGATGAGAAGATGGAAATACCCCCTTCAAGTGTGCTCTGATACCACTTGATACAAACTTGCCCAAAAATTTTCACATGGATTACGGTATACTTATAGTTGGATATGAACCAGGAAGTGGAATTCACTTCAAGGAGCTGGTGGATCAAATGGACTGTCAGAAGATGCGAAAGTCTTCTGGTATTCCAGTCCCTTGGCCAACCTTGGATATGACTCACCAAGACGTTGGATCAGGACCGTTGAACGGTTATGACGCACCAGACAAAAAATTGCTCACGAAGAACAAAAGAGAGAATAACAATTCTCGTAAATGAAATTTCAATAGAAATTTGATCAAAAGTGTTTTCAAGATGGAATCGAGTACATAATTATAAGAAATTAAGCCAAAGGAACTTGATTGTGACACTAAAAACTAGACATAAGTTTTAGCGAAATAAATAATTAAATGTGTTCAAAGTGATCTCTTCGGCTACCCGGTCACATGGCTGTGGTCGAGTCCTTTGACCTGGTTCACGGTCGTGTAGACTGTCTCGGTCCTAAGCTCACGAACACGAATGAGGTTGGGAAGGATGAACCCCAAGTTGGTCCTAAGCTGATCAGTCTGTACCCGGGTGAATGTCTCATACGGTAGGTCCCCAACTGGTTGAGATAGGCCAACCCTCGACCGATCCCAAGGTCAGGATGGACCAAGGCAATATGGTCTCGATCCAAAGCTTCAGAATGCCCTCTTGGTCGAAGTCCCTCATGGCTGGGTCGAGGAATTGTCTATTCTGGTCGAGTTTCCAACCTTAGCTCACTTCACGGTCGTGTTGGGTCGATACGGAACACAGTACGGTCGTGGGGCCTTGTCCTGCGGTCGATCGTAGGGTCTCCTCGGGCAACCTCCATCCGGGTTTCCTCAGCTTCCGTTAGTGAGTCGTGATCATGTCCTAGCTCATCGTTTACGGGCCCATCCTGAACCATGACAATATCAAGTACATCCATCCATCTATAGCTCAGTTAGGAGAACGTTGACCGTTGACCTCTTTGTGATGACGTGTTTTTATGGCGTGGCCTTCTTTGCTGGGATCCGAACCAGGAGTTTGGGATCCGACACTAACATTTAGCCCTTCAAATCCTTCGAAATGTAGCTACAACATGACAACTTGTTCCTATCTCACCATGCAGATGGTCCGGACCTCCACAAAGAGGGAGGGAGTAGACTGAACATCTCAGCCGTTGGATTGAGAAAACAACTTACACATTTGGCACAAACCAGCCCCACCTTCAAGTTCGGAGAACTTAAGCTACATAAATTACTTCTTTATTTAAGTGTGCAGTCGCTTACTTAATTATTTCCATATTTCACCATCATATCATTTGGTTCTCGTGACAGTGATTTGGTTGTCTTAATTTACTTTCGTGATGAATATGGATAATCCTTATTTTTAAATTAATAAAACAGGAAAACCGTCATGTTCTTTACTTTCCTCCAAACGGTGCATAATTACACTTTAAAAGTACTTTTTTTTTGTTGTTCTTTTTGGTTTTATATATTTGACATTCGCAAAACCACCTTTAATAAAAATTACTTTCTACTGTCGATTAAAAATTGCTCCCGATTTGCCATTTTACTTTGCTCAAGTTTATGAAAATGTCTACTTCAGTTGCTAACACCGATGCCGAGTACGGTGAATTGCCATCGAACAACGGAGCCGTTATTCCGGCGGACGTCATCCAATGTATCCAGCCGGGATATAATTTTGGCCTCCACTACCCTACGCTCGGATGATATTTTTTAATTGATATTTGTTTTTCTATATTTGAATTTATATGAGAGATATATTTGTGAAATTTATAATCTGAGATGTACTGATGGTATTATTTTAAAGTAGATGATAAAAATATATACTATATTCTATTAGTTTGTTATTATTTTTTGTTTTAATATTTTTATAACTAATTTTATATTTTATATAGTTATAATTACGATTTTATGAAAATTAAAATATGATGATTTGTCTATGAAATTTGTCTTTTATTTGTTATTTTAATGTTTCTTATAGTCAAAACTTGTTAATTAGGTTAAATCGTAATTGTAAAAACATCAACCCATTTTACTATATGGTTGACTTATATATATATATATATATAGACTAATTTTTAATGTTTAAATTTTATTAAGTTAAAAATATCAGCCTAATTTTAAATATTTTAATTATTTTTAAAATTAAAAATTTACATTTTATAAATTAGTCACTTATTAATATTAAGTTTGATTTTTTGTATTGATATTTTTTTCATTGTATTGTTAGTTGAGATATGTTCAAAAATATATTTAGTAAAAATAATAAATCTACTAAATTATTTCATTATGTTTATCATTTGATTTTTTTAATTTAATATATATGTTTTTATTTTCGTTTTTCATTAATTATGGAAGTAAAACCTATTATTTTTAGATTGTTCTGATACATGTTTAATTATTGTATTTTTTAAAAATATGTTTACTATAGATAATGTCATAATTATTTAGAGATCTAATGGTTGTTTTAAAAAAGATATTTAAGGATTTTTTAAAGATTTTTTAGTGATTTAGTTTTGATTTAAATTTTAATCATAATTACAATATATCATTTGACTAAAATACCAACATTTCGAAAAAAATCAATGGCATTACATGTAATGTAATACATGACTAAAAATTTTTTATATATAAGATTTATTGTTTTAATAGTATATATATATAATAACTAAATAACATAAACTAAAAATATCGTAATAACTTAAAACATATGTAAATCAAACATGAAATCAATTCCAGATGTTAAATTTGCCACAAAAATGATTTTTGAAGTGATTTCTTACAAATTATTAGAAAGATTTGGCAAAATAGGAAAAGAAAAGTATTAGTCCATTTACACTTTTGTCAATCTATTTTTTTCTAAAAGAACTCTCATCTTAAAAAGAAAGAGAAAAATCTTCATCTATACTATTAAAACAGGAAACATTATAGAAAAACATGTAGTCATGTGTTATATTATATGTAATGTCACTGTCTTTTATTGCTTTTTCAAATGTTCATTAAGTGTATTTTAATCAAATGATATATTCTAATTATGATTAAAATTTAAATCAAATTTAAATCAAAACTAAATCGAAACCAAATCATATCATATTTTTTTAAATTGCAGAATATCCTTTTTAAATAACCATTAAATCTCTCTAAATAATTATGGAAATAACATTATCTATACAAAACATATTTCCAAACAATATAATAATTAAATATGTATCCAAATAATCTACAAATAATAGGTTTTACTTTCCTAATTAATGAAAAACAAAAATAAAAACATAAATATTAAATTAAAAAATAAATGATAAATATAATTAAATAATTTAGTACATTAATTATTTTTTACAAATCATAAAATAAAATTTGACAAATCAATTGATCAAACTTAATATTAATAAGTGTCTAATTTATAAAATGTAAATTTTTAAATTTGAAAAATAATTTAAAATAGGCTGATATATTTTTAACTCAATAAAATTTAAACATTAAAAATTAGTCAATATATATATATATATAGTAAAACGGGTTAATGTTTTTACAATTACAGATTTTTATAGTTTGTTCCATCAAAATATGTAAAATATTTAGACAATTGCTAAATAGGTTAAAATATTAATTAATATGTTTTAAATATAAAAAACATTAAAATAACTAAAAATAAATAAATTTAATAGACAGATTATCGTATTTTAATTTTCATAAAATTTTAATTATAATTATATAAAAATATAAAATTAGTTATAGTTGTTTTTAAACTAATAAAACATGTTATATAGTTTTATCATATACTTTAATATAAAACTATCAGCACATCTCAAATTATATCTTTCACAGATATATATTTCATATAAAGTCAAAAATAGAAAAAAAAATCAATTAAACAATATCATCCACTCTCAAAACATATTAAAATATATAAAATATTTATAAGAAAGTAAAACTGTTAGCATATATTAAAATTTTAAATTTATGAATACATATATTCAAAAAAAATAAATAACGAAAAATAAATTTCCTGTCTTTAAGGACGGGCCGGAATCTAGTTGGTTATTAAAATAAAATAAAAAATAAAAATACTTTCTAGAATTTATATTTTATAATTTTTTACCTAAGAATAATAATTATGAGATAGATAATTTTAAAATAATAATTAAAATTAAAGTCATTTATTTTTGTTATAATTTTTCAATTAAAGTCATTTATTTATGATATAATTTTAACTTTTGAAAATGGAAAACAAATTAATTTAAAACCTAATAAATATATAGGTAAACATATTTTTTGTTGAGAATAGAAAGATTTGAAAATATACAGAGAATATTTTGTAACAATATTTCCTAAATTTTCTCAGATTTTCGTAGAATAATTATTCTACCAGCGGTAGAAAATTTAAAGAAGGGTGGAAGTTTAATTCTACTGATAGTAGAATATAATGGTTACAGTAGAGCATATATTCCAAACTCCGTAAAATACAGAAGAAACTTTAGAAAATGTATTCTACCAACTCTTATTGAATCGTAGAACATAGAGTAAATACTAAATAGTAAAATGCATATTCTATGTGTGGTATTGTAATGACCCAAAACCAGACCCAACATGACCCAATTTTATTTCAGCAAGAAAACCCTAGTTTTCCCTTTCAAATAGTATTCTCTTCCTTTTATTTTTCTGCAAAACTTCACTAAAGTGAAGCTTTGTCAAAATTAATTCATCGGAGAATGTTAGAGGCGATTTATCGCAGCCACCGCGTGGATCTATCAGTGTGTCAGTGAATCCGAGGCAAAGGTAATCTCGGAAATCAGTTTTCGATAGTTTTTCACTACATCCGTTCAGTAAAACCTCGACAATTTTCTAACCGTGTTGAATCACGCAACTCCAATACCACCATCGGATTCAGGATGACGAGACGAGTCCGTATCCAAGAAGATCACCCAAAACCGCCACCGAACGCGCCCGAAATCGCCGTCGGAAACTTCGCGCGTGTCGTCCATGCGCCATCGTTGGGCGCCGCCGCCGGTAAGTGGTCGCCGCTGCCAAGTTGACTCGGTCGACTCGGTTTGGTCCGGTTTGATTCTGAGTCCAGTTTGATCCGGTTTGGTTCGGTTTGAGTTCGGTTTGACTGTTGACCGGTCTGACTGTTGACTCTGACTGGTTTGACCACTGACCGTTGACTTTGATTGTTGACTTTGACCGGTTGACCTGTTATCCGTTTTTCGTCGTTTGAAGGCTGTTCTCACTCGATTTTTCGCGCTGATTTCAGATTTAGCGTTTGTTTTAGCATTCGGAATTCAGAAGCCGCAGTTAAACCCCGTTTTGCTAAGGTGAATGTGGCTTTTCCATAGAAATCCGTACTTTCGTCTAGAACTTCTGAGATGGGATTTAGATCTATATATGATCTGTTTCTCTGATCGAGTCTAGGTAGTTTTGTTTGTAAATTGGAGATAGGAATATAGATGATTCAACCTATTGGTAGAGCATTAAAATGTTAATTATATTCCTTAATACATGTTTATTTATTTAGTTAGTCGAGTATGTTAGTTCTTTCAAGAAGTCCTTTTTATTCTTCCTCAATGATCTTGAGGACAAGGAAGAAATCTTCGGTGACAATCAAACCAACACGTCTTCCTTCTGTTAGCCAGATAAAATGACTGTATCTTCCATGCAAATTGGACAAGACAATTTACCATGAGTCGTCCATACTGATAACATGCCATAAGCTGGAAAGTCGCTTATCGTCCACATAAGCACAACTTTCAGATTAAAATTTTGATTCAAGGATACATCGTATGCATCAACTCCAGTAGACCACAATTCTTTTAGCTCGTCAATAAGAGGACTGAGGAAGATATCCAGACTAGCTCGCGGATGATTTGACCCAGAATTCAGAATTGTAAGAAACAAGTATTCTGTATTCATGCACATACTAGGGGGTAAATTATATGGAGTCAAGATCACATGCCACAGAGAATGATTACGAGACATGCCAAATGGATTAAATCCACCTATACATAATCCAAGATAAACATTACGGGGTTCTTCGGCAAACCAGAAATGTAGGTCTTGAAAATATTTCCACTCCGCTGCATCAAACGGGTTACACATTTCTCCCTCCTTTACTTTGTGCTCAGCATGCCATCTCATTGCCGCTGCAGTCTTCTCGCTCTGATACATTCTTTTCAATCTGTCAGTCAAAGGTAGATACCACATACGACTATATGGAACCTTGGTTCTCCGTCGTCCGGTTGTAGGCTTCCATCTTGATGCATCACAAAATTGACATTTATCCCACTTTTCATCCTCTTTCCAGAAGATCATACAATTTTTAATACAAACATCAATTGTATAATATGGGAGGCTTAAATTGCGCATCAATTTTTCTGACTCGTAATGTGAACCAATTGACTGGTTTCCGTCTGGTAAATACTCTGACAACATTCCACAAATTGAATCCACACACTTTTCACTCATGTTATAGTCTGCCTTATTTTGAAGAACTCGAGCAGCTAAAGATAACTGTGAATGACCTTCATGACAACCATCGTATAATGGATTTTTTGCTCCTTCTAACAAGTCGTAGAATTTTTGGGAATGGTTATCTACGGGTTCTTCCACATTCTGATAACTATCATCCTGATGATAGTTATAACACATAGTATCACGAAATGCATCATTAACCATATCTACATATCTATCTTCTACTACATTACCCACTTCTTCACTCCCACTTGTATTCGTCGCATTAACATAACTCGTCCCTAAATCCATATTAATTTCTTCTCCATGCTTATACCATACATAAGAGTCCGGCATAAATCTTCTACTATACAGATGATTCCAAACTTTGTTTCCCAAGATAAATTTGTCGTTTTTGCAAACACTACAAGAACAGTGAAACTTACCTCTATTACACTGCGATAGAAGTTGATTATTTGCAAATGTCATGAATTGATCGAGTCCCGTTATGAAATCTGCTGAAAAATTTTCCGTCTCTTCATCTATCCTCTTATACATCCACTCCCGAAAATTTTCTGACATTTTCTGAGAAAAAATGACTTAATCTCTATTTTTTTTCTTTTTGTGTTTTTTTTTATCTAACACTCGTTTCTTTTTTCTCTGCAATGAGGAGGAAGGTTCGATGTTTGTTATATAGATATATTGTGCGACTATTTTGCGACTATAAGCCATAATCGCAGAAAGTAGGCACACTAACCACGAAGAAGAGGAAAATGAGTTTTTATTTTCTACGACTACACAACGACTATTTTTCAACTCACCAAAAGAGTCAGTCATTAGTCGTAAATATTGCTACTATTTTGCAACTAACAGCTCACGACCACATATTAGTCGTAAAATTATCGTATATATACGACTATTTTACAACTAATGTACATTGTCGCTCATTAGCAACTATCTTTCGACTAATATTTTTAAATCATAAATTAGTCGCTATGTAGTCGCAAGATAGTCGGTAACGTTTGCGACTACAACCGTAGTTGTAACTTTCAGTCGTGAAATCCTTGTTTTCTTGTAGTGGATGTTAGGGATTGTGGGGGGTATAGAGACGGACTTCTGTACTTGCGTCGCGTGTTGTGTGTGAGATGGTGATGGACATGTTAGACGATTTGTTGTCCAGTACCTTAAGAGATCGATAATCATCTACGGGCAGTGTCATTGGATAGTTATTCCATGTTGTCCTCTTCCGGGGGTGTCGTCGGTCACTGGAGCCGTCAATAGGATCATTGGTTTCTGTTTGGGTGCTTTAGGTGTCGTGTTTGTTCATGGTTAGTTTCTTTTTACCGTATTTGAAGTGCTATGACCGGAACTGCGTTTTCTGCGTTTTAGCATCTCAGCCTCACTGAGTGACTCCCATGTTACTCACCCCTCTTTCTTCCCTTTCAAGTGAGACGGACGAGTAGTAGATGTGTATCGGATCTGGTGCTATTTTGGGATTTTCACATTTTCTTCGTATTTGGTTTTAGACGTTGGTTTTGTGATTTTTTCGAGATATTTCAGTTATGGATTTATTTAAGAATTTCCAGAAATCAAGTCGTATATATTAAATTGGAGTATTTGAGGTATAAGTTGTGTTTAGTGGCTCGCCGTTCTCGAGTTGAGGATGAGACGAGTGTTACATTTTACTATCAGAGCGGGTTTGTCGTCCTGGTTCTGACCCAGGAAACGGTAGTAGAAAATAATTTTTAAAAGAATTCGGTTTTTCGACAGTTTTCAGTTTTTTTTTTGGACTTGTGATTTAAAAAAAATATATATAGCACCCATTATATCTGATACTAATCTATTATTTCGTTAATCTCCGTTCCAATAGAAGCTTAATCAACTCCTTTTTGTTGTTTCAGATGCCACCGAAGAGAGGTCGCCCCGAGTTAGATTAATCGTGAAGAAACGGCGCAGAATAGCCAGGCTGCAGGCAACCAGGTTGATGTTACTCAGACCGTCGTCCAGCAGCAGGTCAATGAGGATGCAGTCAGGCAGATTGCACAAGAGGCAGCCAGACAAGCTACTCAGGAGGCAGTTGCAGCGCATTGCCATGAGATTGTCTCGGGTAGCTGCGCAAGAGGCTCCTCGGGTAGCAGCGGAGGGAGGCTTGCTCGGGTAGCTGCTTAGGAGATTGCTCGCCAGTTCGCTCTTCAGGCAGAGGAAGCAGCTGCCGCTGCTCCACATGCACCACAACCGGCACCATCGGGTAATGCTCAGGGTGTCGATCTTCTTCCACCACCGCCACCTGCCAGAGGCAGAGAGGATCCACGTATTGGGAGTGGATGAAACAGATGCGGAAGATGTGTTTGGATCAGTTCACTGGAGCGCTGGATGCTGCCGCCGCATACAGTTGGAGTAGGATGCCTGAAAACTTTGTCTTGTCTCCCTCTCTACCTTTCTTTACGGCTGATCCCATGAGTCTTTGGCCTTGGCCAGACTCATGTGTAAGCGGTTGTCTGGGCTTGGGTCACGGCATGTCACTGTATGCTTCATGCGGATGGGATGAGGGTCGGGTCGCGTAATGCACCGGATAGGACTAAGAGCCTATCTGGGTGAATCCATAAAGGGTCCCTCGGCCATGCATAGAACGAACGGGTGCCATGTGCGGATACAACCCAGAATCTCGCTGGTTGCCTGGGGAAACTCATTCCGATCAGAGATGATCTGGGATGATTGTCCGGATTGGCCGAAGGAACCACCTTAGTACTCGGCTGTGTGCCTAATGGCTAAGGAAGGTCTCGGCCGGTGGTTAGGAACTCGCGCGTGATCCAATGGTGTTGGACCAGACACGCGTGTGGTCCGTATAAGGTCGTGGTTCATGAATCCGTGTGTCGGACTAGGTGGGTCGGAGTATTGCGGTGTGGCCCGTGTAGTGCGATCGGATCCAGGTTTGTAACCGGATCCGGTAAGTGCCATATTCGTACGTACAACCGGGCCTAAGTCCATAGACAAGGGATGCGGAACTCGACATGCCTTTGCGACCCATGAGAAACTGCCACGCACGAGATGGTGCGAATGGACTACGGACATGTCGCATGGATGAACAGGCACGACCTGTGAACCATCGCGACTGTTCGGTGAAATTGCACCCTTTGGGTCAATTGCCATCACGGCCGAGTCCCAACTTAGACCCACATGACCGGTGTGAGTGTTGGCATGCCAGGGACGTGTAGAAACATGTCTTTGGGTGACCGAACCACTACGGTCAGTACAGGTGGTCCGGTTGCGAGAACTCAGAGCAGTGCCGCAGTCGGCCGAAAGGCTGATACGTGCCATGGAGTGCCACGGTCTTTGGCCGATGGTTCCTCCGGTCAAACGGTTTGTCCGTTTGTCCCTAAGGCTACCTAGTTGATATTTGGTCAGTGGGGTGGTTGGTTGAATGACTAAGTACAACTGGGGAAAGTCTTAGGATGTGTTAGGATAGGCTTCGGCTATACTAACGGGGCATAAGGGTTTTGGAAAGCATATGCATAGTTTCGGTTACGGACTAGTCCGGTTACTGACGTGCTTATATTTTTCATGGCGTGAGGTTGGTCCGAGTATGGACCAAGCCTAGGTGCACGGTCTGGCGGCCCCCTGATGATGTGTGGTGTGTGTTATGAGCTCTGGATATAATAGGATCGGTCCATGTAAAGCCTTCGGGCAAACTTTAGTAAGATGTATCGAATCCTTATTATATCAATAAGAGTTTCCTTTCAATTATTTATCTCCTTTAATTCCGCATAAATGGTAGATAGAGGAACCTCCTGGAATAGTTTTGTTAAGTTGTTTGGATAGGATCTTAGTCTCACGGAGAAGTGGGGCAACCGATCCGGGTCGTATATCCGGGTTAGGGTGTTTCAGTTCCTCTTTCGGATGGTTTACTTCCCCTCCTCCAAAAAGGAGAAGATTAAACCGAATACGAGACATATCTCGTATGTTTCAGGTTGAGTGTATCTTCCGAAAAATATTTGAGGAGATTAAGGAATAGCTGCAAGATTTCGGAAAGAGTCGAGTTCGTAGTTCCTGACCCTCTCGACCGCGCTGATCAACCTCATGCGGGTTTTTTTCATTATTTACGGGAGTTACTTTGACTCTTGCTATTTGTGGTTCCCGATCGATAGATTGATCCTTCGATAATTATGGAAGCATATATTTTCCCTTGCTTAAAATCACTCCTAGAGGAGTACGTCACTTAGTAAGAGTGATCATCTTTTTCGATTTGGAAGACATTGTCTGCTAAGATTCATGAGGATATAGAAGCCGAAACTTCTGCTAAGGTTGCATCTCTCGAGCGAAACAATGCAAGGCTTAAGAAGTAGGGATCCATGTGGGTGCTAGATTCAACACCGTGTATTTGTATTAATCGAATGATTTTAGCTTATGTATTGAAATATAAATAAATATAGAGATACATATAAGAAAGGTATTGAGAAGAATCTCAGCTATAGGCGGTAGTCGAAAATGTGTATATTGATCTCTCCTTTTGTAATGTACAAGGTTTTGTATTTATACAAACACTTACATTTAATTCGCCTAATCAATACAATTATTCTCCTTAAATGTGTCCGCTTTGATCAAGTAATCAATGTTGTAACATCTTTGTTTGAACTCTTCGAACTATCTGACTCTTCGTCTTACATTAATCTACTCCGTTCGAGCCCTCCGGCTCGAGCTCTCTGGCGCTTTGATCGCTTCTCGAGCTCCTCAGTTCCTCTTTCTATCCCGAGCTCTTTAGTACTGATACAAACTTGCCCAAGAATTTTCACTTGAATTACGGTATACTTATAGTTGGATATGAACCAGGAAGTGAAATTCACTTCAAGGAGTTGGGTGGATCGAATGGACCGTCAGAAGATGTGAAAGTCTTCTGGTATTCCAGTCCTTGACCAACCTTGAATATGACTCACCAAGAAGTTGAATCAGGGCCGTTGAACGGATATGACGCACCAGACAACAAATTGTTCACGAAGAACAAAAGCGAGAATAACAATTCTCGAAAATGAAATTTCAATAGAAATTTGATCAAATGTGTTTTCAAGATGGAATCGAGTATATAATTATAAGAAATCAAGTCAAAGGAAATTGATTGTGTCACTAAAAAGTAGACATAAGTTTTAGCAAAATAAATAATTAAATGTGGTCAAAGTGACCTCTTCGGCTACCCAGTCACATGCCCGTTGTCGAGTCCTTCGACCTGGATCACGGTCGTGTAGACTGTCTCGGTCGTAGGCTCACGAACATGAATGAGGTTGGGAAGTGATGGAAAATCCTCCCAAGGATTATGCACTCTAAGTTGGAATTGGATAAGCTTTGCATCAAGAAACCTTGAAGTCTCAAAGATCAAAGGATGTGGAGTGAATGGTCGCACAGAAGCTGCGGAAGACTTCTGATATACCGGTTGATCCCTTGGATATGATGCACCAAGACGGATCGAAGTGGATCGAAGGGAGCATCAAGGGTTGCGGAAGACCCTTGGTATACCCACTCAATGACCTAGGATATGACGCACCTAGACGACAAAGAGGATTTGATCAATGATGTAACCCATCATGACCAGAAAATGAGATAACCTCTCAAAAAGGTCCAAAAATAACAAAAAGGCTTATTTTTATTCCTTACACGAAATGGTGCTTAAATATGTTACAATTATGTTAAAAACTAGGATAAATGTGGTAAAAACAATGCAACCTAGAAACTAGAACAAAGACCATAGACTTTGACTGCAATAAACACTTGTTTGAATGACTCGTCAGTTCAATTGTCTCTTGGTCTTCAGTCCACGCCTGACCTTGTATAATTGGGCTGAATCCACTTTGCTGGCTTCTCTGGTGGATCATGATTGTAAAAAAATTGGTCATGTAGCTTAATTCAACCTGGTTTGGTCGGAATTCTTCATTGAATGCTCGCAGGTCTGAATTCGCGTATGCTTGGAATCACCCAATTTGAAAATGGCATAACTCCTTCATC
>FNXX01000379.1:0-13174 GCA_900108845.1 Iljinskaea planisiliqua
TTTAAAAAAGTAAGAATTGTCATCATAACAATGAATCCCACTAAAAATAAGCATTGTGGGACACCTAAATGAGTAATGAGAAGCATAAATATATTGTTTCTCATTCATTGGGAGACACCGTTAATAACCTAAATCCAATAGGCCAAAAAGTGGAATCTGTAACTAAAATGAGTCTCATAAAGATCATAAAAGGAACATCATGTCCCCAAATGCATAAAATAAATTTAAAAGTAAGAATTGTCATCATAACAATGAATCCCACTAAAAATAAGCATTGTGGGACACCTAAATGAGTAATGAGAAGCATAAATATATTGTTTCTCATTCATTGGGAGACACCGTTAATAACCTAAATCCAATAGGCCAAAAAGTGGAATCTGTAACTAAAATGAGTCTCATAAAGATCATAAAAGGAACATCATGTCCCCAAATTAAAAACAAATTTTAAAGAATATGAATTGTCATAACAATGAATCCACTAAAAATAAGCATTGTGGGACACCTAAATGAGTAATGAGAAGCATAAATATTGTTTCTCATTCATTGGGACACCGTTAATAACCTAAATCCAATACCAAAAGTGGAATCTGAACTAAAGTAATGAGTCAATCATGTAAAGATCATAAAAGAACATCAAGTCCCCAAATGCATAAAAATTTAAAAAAGTAATTGTCATAAACAATGAATCCCACTAAAAATGCATTGTGGACACCTAAATGAGTAATGAGAAGCATAAATATATTGTTTCTCATTCATTGGGAGACACCGTTAATAACCTAAATCCAATAGGCCAAAAAGTGGAATCTGTAACTAAAAGAGTCTCATAAAGATCATAAAAGGAACATCATGTCCCCAAATGCATAAAACAATTTAAAAAAGTAAGAATTGTCATCATAACAATGAATCCCACTAAAAATAAGCATTGTGGGACACCTAAATGAGTAATGAGAAGCATAAATATATTGTTTTCATTCATTGGAGACACCGTTAATAACCTAAATCCAATAGGCCAAAAAGTGGAATCTGTAACTAAAATGAGTCTCATAAAGATCATAAAAGGAACATCATGTCCCCAAATGCATAAAAAAAATTTAAAAAGTAAAATTGTCATCATAACAATGAATCCCACTAAAAATAAGCATTGTGGGACACCTAAATGAGTAATGAGAAGCATAAATATATTGTTTCTCATTCATTGGAGACACCGTTAATAACCTAAATCCAATAGGCCAAAAAGTGGAATCTGTAACTAAAATGAGTCTCATAAAGATCATAAAAGGAACATCATGTCCCCAAATGCATAAAACAAAATTTTAAAAGTAAGAATTGTCATAACAATGAATCCCACTAAAATAAGCATTGTGGGACACCTAAATGAGTAATGAGAAGCATAAATATATTGTTTCTCATTCATTGGGAGCACCGTTAATAACCTAAATCCAATAGCCAAAAAGTGGAATCTGTAACTAAAAGAGTCTCATAAAGATCATAAAGGAACATCATGTCCCCAAATGCATAAAAAAATTTAAAAAAGTATAATTGTCATAACAATGAATCCCACTAAAAAATGCATTGTGGACACCTAAATGAGTAATGAGAAGCATAAATATATTGTTTCTCATTCATTGGAGACACCGTTAATAACCTAAATCCAATAGACCAAAAAGTGGAATCTGGAACTAAAAGAGTCTCATAAAGATCATAAAAGGAACATCATGTCCCAAATGCATAAAATCAATTTAAAAAAGTAAGAATTGTCATCATAACAATGAATCCCACTAAAAATGCATTGTGGACACCTAAATGAGTAATGAGAAGCATAAATATATTGTTTCTCATTCATTGGAGACACCGTTAATAACCTAAATCCAATAGGCCAAAAAGTGGAATCTGTAACTAAAATGAGTCTCATAAAGATCATAAAAGGAACATCATGTCCCCAAATGCATAAAATACAATTTAAAAAAGTAAGAATTGTCATCATAACAATGAATCCCACTAAAAATAAGCATTGTGGGACACCTAAATGAGTAATGAGAAGCATAAATATATTGTTTCTCATTCATTGGGAGACACCGTTAATAACCTAAATCCAATAGGCCAAAAAGTGGAATCTGTAACTAAAATGAGTCTCATAAAGATCATAAAAGGAACATCATGTCCCCAAATGCATAAAATAAAATTTAAAAAGTAAGAATTGTCATCATAACAATGAATCCCACTAAAAATAAGCATTGTGGGACACCTAAATGAGTAATGAGAAGCATAAATATATTGTTTCTCATTCATTGGGAGACACCGTTAATAACCTAAATCCAATAGGCCAAAAAGTGGAATCTGTAACTAAAATGAGTCTCATAAAGATCATAAAAGGAACATCATGTCCCCAAATTAAAAAAACAAATTTTAAAGAGTATGAATGTCATAACAATGAATACCACTAAAAATGCATTGTGGACACCTAAATGAGTAATGAGAAGCATAAATACCTTGTTTCTCATTCATTGGGACACCGTTAATAACCTAAATCCAATAGGCCAAAAGTGGAATCTGTAACTAAAAGAGTCTCATAAAGATCATAAAGGAACATCATGTCCCCAAATGCATAAAACAAATTTAAAAAAGTAATAATTGTCATAACAATGAATCCCACTAAAAATATGCATTGTGGGACACCTAAATGAGTAATGAGAAGCATAAATATATTGTTTCTCATTCATTGGAGACACCGTTAATAACCTAAATCCAATAGGCCAAAAAGTGGAATCTGTAACTAAAGAGTCTCATAAAGATCATAAAAGGAACATCATGTCCCCAAATGCATAAAAACAATTTAAAAAAGTAAGAATTGTCATCATAACAATGAATCCCACTAAAAATAAGCATTGTGGGACACCTAAATGAGTAATGAGAAGCATAAATATATTGTTTCTCATTCATTGGGAGACACCGTTAATAACCTAAATCCAATAGGCCAAAAAGTGGAATCTGTAACTAAAATGAGTCTCATAAAGATCATAAAAGGAACATCATGTCCCCAAATGCATAAAATAAATTTAAAAAAGTAAGAATTGTCATCATAACAATGAATCCCACTAAAAATAAGCATTGTGGGACACCTAAATGAGTAATGAGAAGCATAAATATATTGTTTCTCATTCATTGGGAGACACCGTTAATAACCTAAATCCAATAGGCCAAAAAGTGGAATCTGTAACTAAAATGAGTCTCATAAAGATCATAAAAGGAACATCAAGTCCCCAAATTCAAAAAACAAATTTAAAAGTATGAATGTCATAACAATGAATCCACTAAAAATGCATTGTGGGACACCTAAATGAGTAATGAGAAGCATAAATATTGTTTCTCATTCATTGGGAGCACCGTTAATAACCTAAATCCAATAGCCAAAAAGTGGAATCTGGAACTAAAAGAGTCTCATAAAGATCATAAAAGGAACATCATGTCCCCAAATGCATAAAAAAAATTTAAAAAAGTATAATTGTCATAACAATGAATCCACTAAAAATATGCATTGTGGGACACCTAAATGAGTAATGAGAAGCATAAATATATTTTTCTCATTCATTGGAGACACCGTTAATAACCTAAATCCAATAGACCAAAAAGTGGAATCTGGAACTAAAAGAGTCTCATAAAGATCATAAAAGGAACATCATGTCCCCAAATGCATAAAACAATTTAAAAAAGTAAGAATTGTCATCATAACAATGAATCCCACTAAAAAATGCATTGTGGACACCTAAATGAGTAATGAGAAGCTAAATATATTGTTTCTCATTCATTGGAGACACCGTTAATAACCTAAATCCAATAGGCCAAAAAGTGGAATCTGTAACTAAAATGAGTCTCATAAAGATCATAAAAGGAACATCATGTCCCCAAATGCATAAAATACAATTTAAAAAAGTAAGAATTGTCATCATAACAATGAATCCCACTAAAAATAAGCATTGTGGGACACCTAAATGAGTAATGAGAAGCATAAATATATTGTTTCTCATTCATTGGGAGACACCGTTAATAACCTAAATCCAATAGGCCAAAAAGTGGAATCTGTAACTAAAATGAGTCTCATAAAGATCATAAAAGGAACATCATGTCCCCAAATGCATAAAAAAATTTAAAAAAGTAAGTAATGTGTCATCATAACAATGAATCCCACTAAAAATAAGCATTGTGGGACACCTAAATGAGTAATGAGAAGCATAAATATATTGTTTCTCATTCATTGGAGACACCGTTAATAACCTAAATCCAATAGGCCAAAAAGTGGAA
Organism: Iljinskaea planisiliqua; assembly: GCA_900108845.1. Classification (NCBI taxonomy): domain Eukaryota; kingdom Viridiplantae; phylum Streptophyta; class Magnoliopsida; order Brassicales; family Brassicaceae; genus Iljinskaea; species Iljinskaea planisiliqua. The sequence goes on from FNXX01000379.1 coordinate 4,300, forward strand.
TCTGTAACTAAAATGAGTCTCATAAAGATCATAAAAGGAACATCATGTCCCCAAATGCAAAAAACAAATTTTAAAGTAAGAATTGTCATAACAATGAATCCACTAAAAATATGCATTGTGGGACACCTAAATGAGTAATGAGAAGCATAAATATTTGTTTCTCATTCATTGGGAGCACCGTTAATAACCTAAATCCAATAGGCCAAAAAGTGGAATCTGTAACTAAAAGAGTCTCATAAATCATAAAAGGAACATCATGTCCCCAAATGCATAAAACAAAATTTAAAAAAGTAATAATTGTCATAACAATGAATCCACTAAAAATATGCATTGTGGGACACCTAAATGAGGAATGAGAAGCATAAATATATTGTTTCTCATTCATTGGAGACACCGTTAATAACCTAAATCCAATAGGCCAAAAAGTGGAATCTGTAACTAAAATGAGTCTCATAAAGATCATAAAAGGAACATCATGTCCCCAAATGCATAAAATACAATTTAAAAAAGTAAGAATTGTCATCATAACAATGAATCCCACTAAAAATAAGCATTGTGGGACACCTAAATGAGTAATGAGAAGCATAAATATATTGTTTCTCATTCATTGGGAGACACCGTTAATAACCTAAATCCAATAGGCCAAAAAGTGGAATCTGTAACTAAAATGAGTCTCATAAAGATCATAAAAGGAACATCATGTCCCCAAATGCATAAAATAAATTTAAAAGTAAGAATTGTCATCATAACAATGAATCCCACTAAAAATAAGCATTGTGGGACACCTAAATGAGTAATGAGAAGCATAAATATATTGTTTCTCATTCATTGGGAGACACCGTTAATAACCTAAATCCAATAGGCCAAAAAGTGGAATCTGTAACTAAAATGAGTCTCATAAAGATCATAAAAGGAACATCATGTCCCCAAATGCATAAAACAAATTTAAAAATATGAATTGTCATAACAATGAATCCACTAAAAATGCATTGTGGGACACCTAAATGAGTAATGAGAAGCATAAATATATGTTTCTCATTCATTGGGAGCACCGTTAATAACCTAAATCCAATACCAAAAGTGAATCTGGAACTAAACGAGTAATGAGATCAAAAAGGAATCATGTCAAATGCATAAACATAAAAATAATCATCAAAAGTCATGTCCAAATGCTAAAAACAATTTAAAAGTAATAATTGTCATAACAATGAATCCACTAAAAATGCATTGGACACCTAAATGAGAATGAGAAGCATAAATATATTGTTTCTCATTCATTGGAGACACCGTTAATAACCTAAATCCAATAGGCCAAAAAGTGGAATCTGTAACTAAAAAGAGTCTCATAAAGATCATAAAAGGAACATCATGTCCCCAAATGCATAAAACAATTTAAAAAAGTAAGAATTGTCATCATAACAATGAATCCCACTAAAAATAAGCATTGTGACACCTAAATGAGTAATGAGAAGCATAAATATATTGTTTCTCATTCATTGGGAGACACCGTTAATAACCTAAATCCAATAGGCCAAAAAGTGGAATCTGTAACTAAAATGAGTCTCATAAAGATCATAAAAGGAACATCATGTCCCCAAATGCATAAAACAATTTAAAAAAGTAAGAATTGTCATCATAACAATGAATCCCACTAAAAATAAGCATTGTGGGACACCTAAATGAGTAATGAGAAGCATAAATATATTGTTTCTCATTCATTGGAGACACCGTTAATAACCTAAATCCAATAGGCCAAAAAGTGGAATCTGTAACTAAAATGAGTCTCATAAAGATCATAAAAGGAACATCAAGTCCCCAAATGCATAAAATAAATTTAAAAAGTAAGAATTGTCATCATAAACAATGAATCCACTAAAAATAAGCATTGTGGGACACCTAAATGAGTAATGAGAAGCATAAATATATTGTTTCTCATTCATTGGGAGACACCGTTAATAACCTAAATCCAATAGGCCAAAAAGTGGAATCTGTAACTAAAATGAGTCTCATAAAGATCATAAAAGGAACATCAAGTCCCCAAATGCAAAAAAACAAATTTAAAAATATGAATGTCATAACAATGAATCCACTAAAAATGCATTGTGGGACACCTAAATGAGTAATGAGAAGCATAAATATTGTTTCTCATTCATTGGGAGCACCGTTAATAACCTAAATCCAATAGGCCAAAAAGTGGAATCTGGAACTAAAAGAGTCTCATAAAGATCATAAAAGGAACATCATGTCCCCAAATGCATAAAACAATTTAAAAAAGTAAGAATTGTCATAACAATGAATCCCACTAAAAATAAGCATTGTGGGACACCTAAATGAGTAATGAGAAGCATAAATATATTGTTTCTCATTCATTGGAGACACCGTTAATAACCTAAATCCAATAGGCCAAAAAGTGGAATCTGTAACTAAAATGAGTCTCATAAAGATCATAAAAGGAACATCATGTCCCCAAATGCATAAAATAAAGTAAGAATTGTCATCATAACAATGAATCCCACTAAAAATAAGCATTGTGGGACACCTAAATGAGTAATGAGAAGCATAAATATATTGTTTCTCATTCATTGGGAGACACCGTTAATAACCTAAATCCAATAGGCCAAAAAGTGGAATCTGTAACTAAAATGAGTCTCATAAAGATCATAAAAGGAACATCATGTCCCCAAATGCATAAAATAAATTTAAAAAAGTAAGAATTGTCATCATAACAATGAATCCCACTAAAAATAAGCATTGTGGGACACCTAAATGAGTAATGAGAAGCATAAATATATTGTTTCTCATTCATTGGGAGACACCGTTAATAACCTAAATCCAATAGGCCAAAAAGTGGAATCTGTAACTAAAATGAGTCTCATAAAGATCATAAAAGGAACATCATGTCCCCAAATGCAAAAAACAAATTTTAAAAGTATGAATTGTCATAAACAATGAATCCACTAAAAATGCATTGTGGGACACCTAAATGAGTAATGAGAAGCATAAATATATGTTTCTCATTCATTGGGAACACCGTTAATAACCTAAATCCAATAGGCCAAAAAGTGGAATCTGTAACTAAAGAGTCTCATAAAGATCATAAAAGGAACATTTCCCCAAATGCAAAAAACAAATTTAAAAAAGTAATGAATTGTCATAACAATGAATCCACTAAAAATGCATTGTGGGACACCTAAATGAGAATGAGAAGCATAAATATATTGTTTCTCATTCATTGGAGACACCGTTAATAACCTAAATCCAATAGGCCAAAAAGTGGAATCTGTAACTAAAATGAGTCTCATAAAGATCATAAAAGGAACATCATGTCCCCAAATGCATAAAATACAATTTAAAAAAGTAAGAATTGTCATCATAACAATGAATCCCACTAAAAATAAGCATTGTGGGACACCTAAATGAGTAATGAGAAGCATAAATATATTGTTTCTCATTCATTGGGAGACACCGTTAATAACCTAAATCCAATAGGCCAAAAAGTGGAATCTGTAACTAAAATGAGTCTCATAAAGATCATAAAAGGAACATCATGTCCCCAAATGCATAAAATAAATTTAAAAAAGTAAGAATTGTCATCATAACAATGAATCCCACTAAAAATAAGCATTGTGGGACACCTAAATGAGTAATGAGAAGCATAAATATATTGTTTCTCATTCATTGGGAGACACCGTTAATAACCTAAATCCAATAGGCCAAAAAGTGGAATCTGTAACTAAAATGAGTCTCATAAAGATCATAAAAGGAACATCATGTCCCCAAATGCATAAAATAAATTTAAAAGTAAGAATTGTCATCAAACAATGAATCCCACTAAAAATAAGCATTGTGGGACACCTAAATGAGTAATGAGAAGCATAAATATATTGTTTCTCATTCATTGGGAGACACCGTTAATAACCTAAATCCAATAGGCCAAAAAGTGGAATCTGTAACTAAAATGAGTCTCATAAAGATCATAAAAGGAACATCAAGTCCCCAAATTCAAAAAACAAATTTAAAGAATATGAATGGTCATAACAATGAATCCACTAAAAATGCATTGTGGACACCTAAATGAGTAATGAGAAGCATAAATATTGTTTCTCATTCATTGGGAACCCGTTAATAACCTAAATCCAATATACCAAAAGTGAATCTGGAACTAAAGAGTCTCATAAAGATCATAAAAGGAACATCATCCCCAAATGCATAAAACAAATTTAAAAAAGTAATAATTGTCATAACAATGAATCCCACTAAAATATGCATTGTGGGACACCTAAATGAGTAATGAGAAGCTAAATATATTGTTTCTCATTCATTGGAGACACCGTTAATAACCTAAATCCAATAGGCCAAAAAGTGGAATCTGTAACTAAAATGAGTCTCATAAAGATCATAAAAGGAACATCATGTCCCCAAATGCATAAAATACAATTTAAAAAAGTAAGAATTGTCATCATAACAATGAATCCCACTAAAAATAAGCATTGTGGGACACCTAAATGAGTAATGAGAAGCATAAATATATTGTTTCTCATTCATTGGGACACCGTTAATAACCTAAATCCAATAGGCCAAAAAGTGGAATCTGTAACTAAAATGAGTCTCATAAAGATCATAAAAGGAACATCATGTCCCCAAATGCATAAAATAAATTTAAAAGTAAGAATTGTCATCATAACAATGAATCCCACTAAAAATAAGCATTGTGGGACACCTAAATGAGTAATGAGAAGCATAAATATATTGTTTCTCATTCATTGGAGACACCGTTAATAACCTAAATCCAATAGGCCAAAAAGTGGAATCTGTAACTAAACTGAGTCTCATAAAGATCATAAAAGGAACATCAAGTCCCCAAATTCAAAAAACAAATTTTAAAAGTATGAATGTCATAACAATGAATACCACTAGAAATGCATTGTGGACACCTAAATGAAATGAGAAGCATAAATATTGTTTCTCATTCATTGGGACACCGTTAATAACCTAAATCCAATAGGCCAAAAAGTGGAATCTGTAACTAAAAGAGTCTCATAAAGATCATAAAAGGAACATCATGTCCCCAAATGCATAAAACAAAATTTAAAAAAGTAAAATTGTCATAAAACAATGAATCCACTAAAAATATGCATTGTGGGACACCTAAATGAGTAATGAGAAGCATAAATATATTGTTTCTCATTCATTGGAGACACCGTTAATAACCTAAATCCAATAGGCCAAAAAGTGGAATCTGGAACTAAAATGAGTCTCATAAAGATCATAAAAGGAACATCATGTCCCCAAATGCATAAAATACAATTTAAAAAAGTAAGAATTGTCATCATAACAATGAATCCCACTAAAAATAAGCATTGTGGGACACCTAAATGAGTAATGAGAAGCATAAATATATTGTTTCTCATTCATTGGGAGACACCGTTAATAACCTAAATCCAATAGGCCAAAAAGTGGAATCTGTAACTAAAATGAGTCTCATAAAGATCATAAAAGGAACATCATGTCCCCAAATGCATAAAATACAATTTAAAAAAGTAAGAATTGTCATCATAACAATGAATCCCACTAAAAATAAGCATTGTGGGACACCTAAATGAGTAATGAGAAGCATAAATATATTGTTTCTCATTCATTGGGAGACACCGTTAATAACCTAAATCCAATAGGCCAAAAAGTGGAATCTGTAACTAAAATGAGTCTCATAAAGATCATAAAAGGAACATCAAGTCCCCAAATGCATAAAAAAATTTAAAAAGTAAGAATTGTCATCATAACAATGAATCCCACTAAAAATAAGCATTGTGGACACCTAAATGAGTAATGAGAAGCATAAATATTGTTTCTCATTCATTGGGAGACACCGTTAATAACCTAAATCCAATAGGCCAAAAAGTGGAATCTGTAACTAAATGAGTCTCATAAAGATCATAAAAGGAACATCAAGTCCCCAAATGCAAAAAACAAATTTTAAAAGTATGAATGTCATAACAATGAATCCACTAAAAATATGCATTGTGGGACACCTAAATGAGTAATGAGAAGCATAAATATTGTTTCTCATTCATTGGGAGCACCGTTAATAACCTAAATCCAATAGGCCAAAAAGTGGAATCTGTAACTAAACGAGTCTCATGAGATCAGGAACATCATGTCCCCAAATGCATAAAAACAAATTTAAAAAAGTAAAATTGTCATAACAAATGAATCCCACTAAAAATATGCATTGTGGGACACCTAAATGAGTAATGAGAAGCATAAATATATTGTTTCTCATTCATTGGAGACACCGTTAATAACCTAAATCCAATAGGCCAAAAAGTGGAATCTGTAACTAAAATGAGTCTCATAAAGATCATAAAAGGAACATCAAGTCCCCAAATGCATAAAAACAATTTAAAAAAGTAAGAATTGTCATCAAAAATGAATCCCACTAAAAATAAGCATTGTGGGACACCTAAATGAGTAATGAGAAGCATAAATATATTGTTTCTCATTCATTGGAGACACCGTTAATAACCTAAATCCAATAGGCCAAAAAGTGGAATCTGTAACTAAAATGAGTCTCATAAAGATCATAAAAGGAACATCATCCCCAAATGCATAAAATACAATTTAAAAAAAGAAGAATTGTCATCATAACAATGAATCCCACTAAAAATAAGCATTGTGGGACACCTAAATGAGTAATGAGAAGCATAAATATATTGTTTCTCATTCATTGGGAGACACCGTTAATAACCTAAATCCAATAGGCCAAAAAGTGGAATCTGTAACTAAAATGAGTCTCATAAAGATCATAAAAGGAACATCATCCCCAAATGCATAAAATACAATTTAAAAAAGTAAGAATTGTCATCATAACAATGAATCCCACTAAAAATAAGCATTGTGGGACACCTAAATGAGTAATGAGAAGCATAAATATATTGTTTCTCATTCATTGGGAGACACCGTTAATAACCTAAATCCAATAGGCCAAAAAGTGGAATCTGTAACTAAAATGAGTCTCATAAAGATCATAAAAGGAACATCATCCCTGCAAAATTTAAAAAAAAAATTGTCATCATAACAATGAATACCACTAAAAATATGCATTGTGGGACACCTAAATGAGTAATGAGAAGCATAAATATTGTTTCTCATTCATTGGGACACCGTTAATAACCTAAATCCAATAGGCCAAAAAGTGGAATCTGTAACTAAAATGAGTCTCATAAAGATCATAAAAGGAACATCATCCCCAAATGCATAAAATTTTAAAAAGTAATTGTCATCATAACAATGAATCCCACTAAAATAAGCATTGTGGGACACCTAAATGAGTAATGAGAAGCATAAATATATTGTTTCTCATTCATTGGAGACACCGTTAATAACCTAAATCCAATAGGCCAAAAAGTGGAATCTGTAACTAAAATGAGTCTCATAAAGATCATAAAAGGAACATCATCCCAAATGCATAAAATACAATTTAAAAAAGTAAGAATTGTCATCATAACAATGAATCCCACTAAAAATAAGCATTGTGGGACACCTAAATGAGTAATGAGAAGCATAAATATATTGTTTCTCATTCATTGGGAGACACCGTTAATAACCTAAATCCAATAGGCGAAAAAGTGGAATCTGTAACTAAAATGAGTCTCATAAAGATCATAAAAGGAACATCATCCCCAAATGCATAAAATACAAATTTAAAAAGTAAGAATTGTCATCATAACAATGAATCCACTAAAAATAAGCATTGTGGGACACCTAAAATGAGTAATGAGAAGCATAAATATATTGTTTCTCATTCATTGGGAGACACCGTTAATAACCTAAATCCAATAGGCCAAAAAGTGGAATCTGTAACTAAAACTGAGTCTCATAAAGATCATAAAAGGAACATTGTCCCCAAATTAAAAAAACAGAATTTAAAGAGTATGAATGGTCATAACAATGAATACCACTAGAAATATGCATTGTGGGACACCTAAATGAGTAAGTGAGAAGCATAAATACCTTGTTTCTCATTCATTGGGAGCCACCGTTAATCAACCAAATCCAATATACCAGAAAGTGAATCTGGAACTGAAAGAGTTAATGACGATCAGGAAAGGAATTCATGTCCCCAAACAAATGCATAAAACAAAATTTAAAAAAGTAATAATTGTCATAACAATGGATCCCACTAAAAATGCATCGTGGACTCCTAAATGAGGAATGAGAAGCTTAAATATATTGTTTCTCATTCATTTGGAGACACCGTTAATAACCTAAATCCAATAGGAAAAAGTGGAATCTGTAACTAAAATGAGTCTCATAAAGATCATAAAAGGAACATCATGTCCCCAAATGCATAAAATACAATTTAAAAAAGTAATTAATTGTCATCTAACAATGAATCCCACTAAAAATAAGCATTGTGGGACACCTAAATGAGTAATGAGAAGCATAAATATATTGTTTCTCATTCATTGGGAGACACCGTTAAGAACCTAAATCCAATAGGCGAAAAAGTGGAATCTGTAACTAAAGAGTCTCATAAAGATCATAAAAGGAGCATCATGTCCCCAAATGCATAAAATAAAATTTTAAAAGTAAGAAATTGTCATCATAACAATGAATCCCACTAAAAATAAGCATTGTGGGACACCTAAATGAGTAATGAGAAGCATAAATATATTGTTTCTCATTCATTGGGAGACACCGTTAATAACCTAAATCCAATAGGCCAAAAAGTGGAATCTGTAACTAAAATGAGTCTCATAAAGATCATAAAAGGAACATCATCCCCAAATGCATAAAATACAATTTAAAAAAAAGAAAGAATTGTCATCATAACAATGAATCCCACTAAAAATAGCATGTGGGACACCTAAATGAG
>FNXX01000328.1:0-15420 GCA_900108845.1 Iljinskaea planisiliqua
CTATATCAACCCACAATCCATAAGAGAAATCAAAAATCACCATTGCTGACCTTATTAAATTTAAAGTGCAGTCTCATCGAAGGAATATCGATCAAAGAACACATGGACTCTTACTCATTCAAATACCTGATTTTTAGACTATCTACTTCTGGACTCTTACTCATTCAAATACCTATATCTTTATTTATTTTTTTTTCATTTAAGACACTGAAGGGAAGAGAGAGGGAAAACCATAGTCACAGACTAATCGTATCAGACCTGAACAAGGATTCCGATTCAAAGTTATACCAAGTCCCAAGATGAGAAAAATTAAGTTCATTATGTGTAGGTCAGCTTTAGATCATTCAAACACTCAAACAAATATGAGATATTTGTAGATTAATTTACCTTTGGAATTTCCTTTTAGTTGGATCTGCTATCAATGGATGTAAGAATGGTCACTAAAGTGGTTGCTAAAACAGCTTTTTCCAAGAATAGCTCATACTTCCGAACTAAATTTTTGACTCAAATAAAATGACACAACTGACTCAAAACAAAACAAAGCAAAATACATTAGTATTTTCCTCCCCCAGACTTAAGTAACACTGTCCCAGTGTTATCAAGCCATAGGATCAGAAAGAAACCAAGGTGAAAACAATGAACAAGAAAAAATAAAAATACGTACCTGGTCGGGTGGTGTCGGGCGACACTGGAAGTGGGTGTCGGTCGACACCAATTTTTTTTTTTTTTTTTCTGACACAAGAAAAACAAAACTAAAAATTAGCAAAAACCAAACGAAATTCAAAGAAAATCCTACCTAAAAGTGGGTTGCCTCCCACTAAGCGCTTCTTTTCAGTCATTAGCTTGACTGTGTCGGGGCTCAGACATCTGGTGGATCAGAGAGTGGCAGGGAATGCCTCTGGAAGAACATCTCATCATCCAAGGTGGTGTGTAAGCAGTTGGTGCATGATTTCTACCAAGGAATGAATGAGGAACAGCAGCAGGGTGGGCTATGAGTTTGGGAGTTACACTTCTTTTTCCTGCAGAATCATCAAAAGAAGAAACAAGTGCTCTACGATAATCTCGTGGCTTGGTCAGTTGTGAAACAGCTTTTGCATCCTTAATCTTCTTTTTTATGATATCAGGGGGTTTGGAATTGAGAACAGGAAATGCATACCTTTGCTGTAATGGAGGTGTTTGTGGTCCGATGGGAGGAGCTGGCTGTTTTAAAACAGCTTTTGGACTTACACCTTTTGACACTCCTTGAAGATGTTGTGATGTAGGCTTGTTTGTTTGGTCCTGTGGGGTGTCGATCGTCACCAGGGGTGGTGTCGATCGCCACCAAGTCTGTAACTCGGATCTTTGCACTTTTTCTGCAATTCAGCTCTGCAACTCTTGTCTCCATCACAAAGACATCATCCTCCAGCAAGTTGCATGTCTGGACCTTCATTTTCAAGTCTAGTTCTTACAAGACAATCTCCACTCCAATCTTCAAGCCCACAGCTTTCTTGGAAGTTTCAACCAATGCCTCTTGAACACTCAGCATGTTCACTTGCTCAGCAACCTCCAACTCTTTGACATACCCAGCAGTAATGTCAACTGGATGCTCTGCTTCTGAGACCTCATCCATGGCAACCTCTACAGAAAAGGTTTGACCATCTATGGTAGCTTTTCTCCTCAGCTTACCCATGTCAAAACTCATGGTCTTATCACCCAAATCAAGCTCAATCTGTCCTTCTCTGACATCAATGATTGCACCAGCTGTAGCTAAGAAGGATCTCCCAAGTAGAAGAGGATCCTGAGGCTCTTCACCATATTCCAAAACCACAAAGTCTGTAGGGATTGTGCAGCCAGCAATCTGAAGTGGAACATCTTCTAAAACCCCTTCTGGAACTCTCTTTGACCTATCAGCAAGGATGAGATGGATCCTTGTAGGCTTGAATCAGTCACCAAGTCTTACAGCAACAGATAAGGCATAAGGTTAATGCTTGAGCCAAGGTCACAGAGAGTGAGGAAACCTTCCTGTTGAGATGGAGCAGTCTAGCACAAAACTCCCTGGTCAGGTAACTTTTTTGGAATCTACTCTGAATCATAGCACTGACCTGTTCAGAGACTTTCACCTTCCTCTCCTTCCTTGATACTCTTTTTCAAAGGATTGCACTGATGTCCTTTTGAGCAAAGCTGCTTCCTCAGGCAAACATACAACCATCCTCTTAACATATCTCTTAAGTGCAGGTAAGAACTTGACTGCATCAATAAGGTTTCAATCAGCACCTTGTCCATTATTGCCTTGCTTTCCTCCTCTATCTCATGTTTGGACTTTCTGGGCTTCGGGTAAGGTATCTTAGGTTTATGGACCCTCTCCTCAGGTGTTGGTGGTGATTTGGGACGATCAGCACGCTCTTCTGACGGCAATTGAAAAATACAGTCGAGTGTCGATCGACACCCTCATCTGGTGTCGCTCGACACTCAAAACTTTTGTCGAAGTGCGTCGATTTTTGTCCGTCAGGACTCGAGAAATCGCGATTTTTCGTAGTGTCGACCGACACCAGATTTGGTGTCGACCTCTTCAATTTGGTGTCGTGCATGGTCGACAACGGTTCGTCAGGACTCGATTTTTCGAGAATTTTGGTTGGTGTCGACCGACACCTCCTTGGTGTCGACCGACACCAGGTCTGTGGCTCCAAATTCTTCATCAAACTCTGCAGACCCCACGAAATTTTCTTCCCTTCTCACCATGATAGCATTAACATGATGCCTTGGGTTGATATCAGTCTTTCCTGGAAGAAATCCTTCTTGTCTTTTTATGGAATCAGCAGTTTGAGCAACCTGAATATCCACTTCTTAACATGAGCACCCAAAGATTCAATCTTCCCATTCAGATCAGTATACAAAGCATCCAGCTTCCCATTGAAGTTCACAGTCATCTTTGTCTGACCTTCCAAAACCTGCTCCAACATAGATTCCATCTTGCTATTCTGTTCAGGTTTCTGGTAAGAAGAAGAACCATAAGTTCTTGTGAAGTTGTTGTTCTGAAAAGGCTTCTGGTAAGAAGAACCATAACCTTGCTGATTTCCAAATCTCTGACCTTGAAACCCAACTCCATTGATGAAATTTACATCCTCTTCCTCTGGTTCAAAGGTTTCAACCTCTGCAGCAAACTGAACTTGCTTCTTTCCCACAAGGAGATTGTGGATAGAATCAAGTTTTGCTTTCACTTCAGCACTCTGAGCACCATCCATGTTTCCAGCCAGCCTCTTCCTATCATAGTCTGCATTCTTGGTACTATTGCTAGATGCCAAGTTCTCAATAAGCTTTTTGGCTTCCTCTGGGCTTCTGGTATTGAAGTTTCCTTCACTTGCAGCATCCAAAGCCATCTGGTACTCCAATCTATGCCTCTGAAGAAAATACCCAGCAGCTGAACATCACTGAAGCCATGGTGTGGACAATCCCTCTGATATGCTCTGAACCTCAACCAAGAAGCTTTGAATGCTTCAGCAGGTCCCTGAGAAATGTAGAAATCTTTGTCCTTAGCTCCTCAGACCTTGCATCATCAAAGAAGTTGTTGAGAAATGCATTCTTTGTATCAACCCAGGTGGTAGAGATCCTGGTTGCAACTGCTTCAGCCAGTAGGAAGCATCCCCAGCAAGAGAATAGGGAAAAGCTTGCAGAAGAGATAGTCATAAGACACTCCATTGCACTTGATGCTAGACACCAAATCTTCAAACTTTTCTATGTGGTCCATAGGATGCTCATGAGGAAGACCATAGAAAAGATGCTGACCCACAAGAGTGTAGTAGGCAGGTTTCAGCTCAAAATCAGCTCTCTGAAAACCCGGAGGGTTAATGGCAGACCTGTTTGCATAGAATTGATCAGGCCTGTTGTAGTCAGCAAGGGTTCTCCCTCGGATAGGTGGTGCTCCGGCAATCTGGGCGTCTCTGTTTTCTGCAGCTGCTACTTCTTGGACGACATTTCCCTGATCATCGATTTGGTCACCATTGTCATTGTATGCATGACCCTCTTGGTCTCGTAGGACTCCAGCAGCATCAGGTCGAATGATTGTTCTCCTCATGTCTGCTGACCTCCTTCCTTGGCGGTTCGTACGTTCTAACTCTCTCAGCTCCTGATTCGTGAGATTCACAAGCTGAGTTCCCCTGTTACTTCTGGTACTGCGATTATGCATACACCTGAAACACAAGAAAAGAGAAAGAACAATGTAAGTAAAAAAAAAGTAAAATGTTTAGACTAAATTCTATTCCAAATCTAATGGCGAATTCAATGAATCCCCGCAACGGCGCCAAAATTTGATATGCTCAAATATACCCTAGAGCTACTCTCTCAAATTAAGAGATCGATGTAATACTTAGGGGTCGAATTCCACAGAGACTCAAGATTCACACAATAGATTATTAGTTATCGAATTAAGCTAAACAAGAATGATTGTAATTAAAAGACAGAATGCAGTAAATCGGTTTGTAAGATCAATAGAGAAAACGTCAAGCTCAGGGAATTCTCAGGAAATCAGGAATGCAAGCAAATCAGTAATCAGGATTCTTCTAATGTTCTAGAACTTGAAACACAATGATAAAGTAAACCAGCCGTCGCTGCGAAAACTATCTATGTCTAAAACCTAGAAAACCAAATTTCTTTGCGAGTTCTAAAGTGTAAACATGCAATAATCTCAGGTTCAATCTGTTCACAAAATCCCTAAATCAAATTCCTTTGCAGATAGGTATTTTGCTCATCTAGGGTTCTTTTCTAGCTAATTAACCAACTGTCGTTGCGAGAATCAACCTATGATCAATAATCTAACCTTTCAGTTCAGATCAAGCATTAATCACAACCTAGATGAAGAACTAGTGTTTAGAATCCTTAATTAACCAATCAACTTAGCAATCCATGAAATCCCTAATGAGAAACCCTAAACCTAACTAGCAAACTACTCAGACATGGAGATTGAAACAATAAACATGATTGAATAGAATTGCATAAAAGAAATAAGAATAGAATTAATGGAGTTCTGAATCTTCTCTGAAGGAGTCTGAATTCTTCTCTCCAAAAGCTCTCTCTCTAGAATACTTGATAGGATAAAAGATAGGTCTAAACAATGACCTTAAAATAATATAAATATCCTAAAAACTCGAATAGGGACTTATTTGCAAATAAGGAAAAGTCTGGGCAAATTTCTTTTCTTCAAAAATCTTCAAAACTGGCGCAGAAAATTGTCTGTCTGATGGGTGTCGACCGACACCATCTCCAAAAGTGGTTTCGGCTTGAATTCTTCTGCACAACTTCCTGATTAACTCCAGAATGATCCATAATCTCCAAATAAGCTCCAAACGTACCTAAACCTGCAAATGACTCTAAAAGACTCCAAAAACACTAAAAAGACTCTATAAACAAGACTTATATCATGGCTAAAAACCATAAAAACCATGATATATCAGCCTCATTAAAAACGTTCTTTGGAAAACCAATAGGATAAAACCAAAGAGAGAAAAGAACACTTGTCACAACACTTCTCCATTTATTGATGCACTTGAGCATGTAACACAATCAAAGTGGTCTTCATTATTATTTCCTTGGCTTTGTTCAAGCGTCTTATCATTCATCCAATAGCTTGATTGAATTGCTTAGTTCTTGATCGAGTCATAGGTCGTTTTGGCACTTCCAATGCATCTTCAGCTCCTTGAGAATCCTCAAATTCATGTTCTTCTTCATCCGGTCCATGCTTTAGTTCAAGCTCCTTAGCTATGATCATCCCCTCCTTCTTGAAAATGATTTTTCCTCAAACCTGCTTCATCTGCGATAAATGGAACTAAGTCAGATACGTTGAAACCTGAGCTTACATTATACTTACCTTGTAGATCGAGCTGATAGGCGTTGTCATTGAACATCTTTGTTATTTTGAACGGTACATCTATTCTTGGCGTCAACTTGGTTTGCCTTTCAGTTGGAAATTTTCATTCCTCAAGTGAACCCAAACTTGGTCTTCTTTCTCAAAGATCATGCTCATTCGGCCCTTGTTGGATTGCTTGACAAAAAGCTTGGTCTTCTCTTCTATGTAATTCGAGCCTTCTTATGGATCTGTTGGACTAACTCAGTTTTTTTTTCCACATCAATTCTAGTTCTTTCACTCACTAGTAAATGCATTAGATCCAAAGGAGAGAGGGGATTGAATCTATACACAGTTTGAAATAAGAAAACTTTGAAGTATGATTATCAAGAAATTCTATGTGAGGCAAACAATCTTCTCAAGTCTTAAGGTTCTTTTTAATCAAAGAACGCAAGAGAGTTCATAAAGTTCTATTCACCACTTCAGTTTGACCATCAGTTGTCGGATGACAAGTAGTAGAAAGAGTAATTTGGTTCCTAGCTTAGACCATAATGTTTTCCAAACGTAGCTAAGAAACTTAGTGTCTCTATAAAAAACTATGGTCTTATGCATTCCATGCAATTTAAAATTTCTTTGAAGAACAAATCTGTTATATGAGATGCATCCTAAATTTTATGGCATGCCACAAAATGAGCCATTTTCGAAAAACGGTCTACAACTACGAAGATAAAGTCTTTCCTGTCCTAGTCCTAGACAATCCTAACAGAAAATCCATTGAAATATTACTCCATGGATGCATAGGAATGGGAAGAGGGGTATACAAACTGTGTGGCTTAACCTTTAATTTAGCTTTCTTACATGTCACACACCTACCACAAATTGTTTCAACGTCTATTTTCATATGGGGCCAATAAATGGTCTCTCACTACTTCTAGAGTTTTGGCAATGCCAAAATGTCCTATAAGACCTCCCTCATGTCCTTCCTTAACAAAAAAAAATCTCAAAGAAAACAGTTAGGTACACACAAGCGGTGCGAAAAAAAGAGAAAACCATCTTTCTTATGATGATTAATGTCCTGAAGCAAACTTAGCACAATTTTTATAGACGTCTTGAAAGTCAGAATCATTTTCGTAAAGCTCTTAATATGCTCAAAGCCTAAAATCTTGGCATCAAGAGTAGAAAGTAAAGCGTACCTTCGAGATATTGGATCAGCAACTATTTATCTTTACCTTTCTTATACTTGATGACATATGGAAAAATCTCTATAAATTCAACCCACCTAGCGTGTCTCTTGTTTAACTTTTGTTGGCTTTTCATGTGCTTAAGAGACTCATGATCTGTATGTATGACAAGCTCCTTAGACCATAAGTAGTCTTGCCATATTTTTAAAGCTCGGATCAATGCATTATTTGTCATATGTTGGATAGTTCAGAGTGGCTCCTCCAAGTTTTTCACTGAAATAGGCTATTGGTTACTTGTCTTGCATTAGCACACTCCAATACCTATAACTGCAACATCACACTCAATCTCAACGTATGTAAGTCTGGTAAGATCAAAATGGGGGTGTTAGTATGTTTCTCCTTAAGAAATTGAAATGCTTCTTCTTGTGCCTGCTCCCATTTGAATCATATGTCCTTCTTAATACTTTCTGTGAGGGGTGCAACAATAGTGCTAAAATCCTTGACAAATTTCCTGTAGAATCAGTTAGGCCATGAAAGCTCCTAACTTTTCCTACTGTCTTTGGTTTTGGCCACTCCTGGATAGCTTTAACCTTCTCCTTATCCACTTTAACTCCATCAGCACATACAATGAAACCTAAAAAGAAAGGTTATCTGTGCAAAAAGTGCACTTCTTCAAATTGGCATAAAGCTTTTCCTTTCTAAGAACATTTAAGACATAATCAAAATGTTGAACATGCTCAGTTAGACTCTTTCTATAGACTAGGATGTAACCAAAGTAAACTACAACAAAATGTCCAATAAAATCTCTAAGAACATGATTCATTAAACGCATAAATGTACTAGGTGCATTTGTAAAACCAAATGGCATAACTAACCATTCATATATACCATGTTTAGTTTTAAATTCAGTTTTCCATTCATCACCCTCTTTCATATAATCTGATAATATCCACTTTTAAGATTAATATTTGAGAATATGCTAGAACCATACAATTAAGCAAGCATGTCATCTAATATAGATATAAGGTGTCGATACTTCACCGTAATATTGTTGATAGCTCTTAATTCCATGTTTTTTTGCACAAGTAGTACTGGCACGCCATAAGGACTCGTACTTTCTCTGATAAATCCTTTCTCCATGAGTTCATCAACCTGTCTTTGCAATTCTTTGGTTTTCTACCGAATTAGTTCTATAGTCTGGTCGATTGGGAAGCGTTTCTCTTGGTACGAAGTCAATCTGATGTTCAATGCCACGGATTGGTGGTAATCCAATCGGACTATCTTCAGGGAACACATCATGGATACCTTGCAAACTATCATTCGTCTCACTTGGCAGTGCCGGTGTCATGTCAGATAAGCTCAGTAGACCTCCTTTAAATACAAACAATAGAACAAATCTATTTGATGTCAAAGCTTTCTTTACTCCATTAGCCTTGATAAAGAAGTTATGTTGTTTGAGTAACCTGTCCTCCTTGCGATTAAGATGAAGTTGATCGTCATAAACTTCTTGTGGTGTCATGGGAATGATTGTGGTTTTCCTGCCATTAAATACAAAAGAATGGTGGTTATTAAACCCATTACGGAGTACCTTCTTATCGTAATGCCATGTCCTTCCAAGTAGAATGTGTCCTGCTTCCATAGGTAGTAGATCACACAAGACTTCATCTTCATACTTTCCAATTGATAAAGGCACAAGTATTCGAGTTTTATTCGCATTTCCCCAGCATCATTAAGCCACTATTGTTGATATGGATAAGGTGATTTTCCTCATTCAAACCGAGATTTTTAACCATTGTTTCACTTGCCACATTTGTACAGCTTCCTCCATCGATAATTAGGCTGAAAAATTTGCCCTCTACATGACATCTAGTGTGAAACAAGTTCTTTCTCTGCTCTTGCTCTCCAATTTTTTTTGGATGTTTAATGATCTTCTTGCAACAAGCAGTTTTACCGGTTGCTGGTTGGTCTTACGCTTCTTCAAAAGTTTGGTGATCTTCTATGGGTGTGTCATCTTCGGATTCATGATCTCCATTGTCTCTTATGACCGCAATCCTCGTTGTTGGTACATTCATTCGCATAGTGACCTATGCCTTGACACTTAAGATCTCGAGTTCGGGTGGCAGTAGCTCATGTCACACCTTTGCTCTTGTCCTGGTTTCCAAGGATTCACTTTGAATCAGACTTTTGATTCATCAGTTGCCTTCCATCTCTTTGATAACTCGAACGGTTTGAATTGGCTCCATAGGTTGGTCGTGAAGTCCCCTTTCTTTTTAACTGCTTATCTACTAAGATAGCCTTATGTAGCATCTCCTCAAGCTTGTCATATTGTTGCATCTCCACTCTATCTTGAATCTCTACGTTTAGTCCTCCCTTGAAGCGTGGCAAAATGGCTTCCTTGTCCTCATAAATGTTTGCTCTTAACATTAGGACCTCCAATTCCTGATAGTAATCTTCAACTGATTGATTCCCTTGGGTGAGCCTCCTAAGTTTTGAATTAAGTTCTCGATGATAGTGGTTTGGGACGAATCTTCTTCTCATTCGTCTCTGACCATGATTCCAATGGATATTTCCCAAGTCGCCTTCTTGTAGTAACTACTTGATTCCACCATTAAGGGTGTAACCATAAAACTCAGTAGCAACTACCTTTACTCAGTTGACATCAGCATAGTATTGACAATTGAAGACCATTTTGATCTTCTTCTCTCATTCCAAGTAAACATCAGGGTCATTGGTTCCATGAAACGATGGAATTTTGATCTTCAGGCCTCCTAGGTTTTCTTGCATACGATATCTGCCTTGTCTATCACGTCTTTGCCTTCTTTGGCTATTGTGAGATGATCCACTTTGATGCCCATAGTACTTGTATGCTTTTCTTTTTATGGTTTGCCTATATTTTTCTTTGTTTCACCTTGTATGATCTCTTTCTGAAACCCGAGGCTCCCCATTTGATGACAGATTGGTGGTTGCATCTCTTTCTGAAGTGTTTTAGAGTTTAACATTCATCATCCTTTCCATTTGAGCTGTGATTTTCTCAATCAGACGTTTGTTGTTGGCGCAGTTGCTGGATTACTCACGATCAGTCACCATTTTGAAACAAAGGAAACAACAACACTAATAAAAAGTCCAAATAAACTTCTAAACTTCCGATCTAACAGCGCACATGATGATAAACAAATTGCCTTGCCAATAAACGTGGATCTGTTCGTGATAGAATATGAAAAGTCAAGTTATAACAGACCGAACAATGGACGAAAAATGATATGATAAAATGATGTAGTGTTAGAAAACTCAACTTCAGAGTGTTGCTCTGATACCACTTGATGAGATCTTCGCTAGATCAGCACTCTTCAGGTTGAGTATTGGATAAATATGGCAGAGAAGCCCGTGATAATGGATGAATGAAATGATCGAATGGTTTAGATCAGAAACTTGCGGAATAAGTTTCTGAAACCAAACTTAATATCAAATTGGATATGACACATCAAAAAGGAACTAAGGGTTTTGCTGGATATGACACCAACAAGATTAATTTTTTTTTTTAAAAGAATTTTTAATTAAAAAGATTGATTGAAGTTTACAATAATTTCAGTCAAAATATAAAGAGAAGGAAGAAAATATATGGGGAATTGAGTTAGTCTTGGAACAAGTGTCTTGATTGTTGTTTCCTCGGCTTTGTTCAAGAGTCTTCTCATTCCTCCAATGGCTTGGTTGAATTGCTTAATTCTTGATCGAGTTATAGGTCCTTTTGGCACCTCCGATGCGTCTTCAGCTCCTTGAGAATCCTCAACTTCAAGTTCTTCTTCATCCGGTCAATGCCCTGGTTCAAGGTCCAGAACCATGACCATATCATCCCCTCCTTCTTGAAAATGATTTTTCCTCAAACCTGCTTCATCTGTGATAAATGGAGCTAAGCCAGATACGTTGAAACTTGAGCTTACATTATACTTACCTTGTAGATCGAGCTAATAACCGTTGTCATTGATCATCTTCGTTATTTTGAACAGCCAATATCTATTTTTGGCATCAACTTGGTTTGCCTTTCAGTTGGAAATTTTTCTTTCCTGAAGTGAACCCAAACTTGGTCTCCTTCCTCAAAGATCATGCACCTTTGGCCCTTGTTGGCTTGCTAACGAAAAGCTTGGTCTTCTCTTCTATGTTTTTTCGAGCCTTCTCATGGATCTATTGGACTAACTCAGCTTGTTTTCATCAATGCTAGTTTCTTCACTTACAGGTACATGCATTATATTCAAAGGAGATAGGGGATTGAACCCATAAACAATTTGAAAATGAGAAAACTTTGAAGTAGAATGCATAGTATGATTATAAGCAAATTCTATGTGAGGCAAATAATCTTCCCAAGTCTTAAGGTTCTTTTTGATCAAAGCACGCAAGACACTTCCTAAAGATCTATTCACCACTTTAGTTTGACCATCAGTTTGCGGATGACAATTTGTAGAAAAGAGTAATTTGGTTCCTAGCTTAGACCATAATGTTTTCCAAATGTAGCTAAGAAACTTAGTGTGTCTATCAGAAACTATAGTCTTATGCATTCCATACAATCTAACAATTTCTTTGAAGAACAAATCTGCTATATGAGATACATCATCAGTTTTGTGACATGCCACAAAATGAGCAATTTTTGAAAGCCATTCTACAACTACAAAGATAAAGTCCTTCCATGTCCTAGTCCTAGGAAATTCTAACACAAAATCCATTAACACATAAGAATGGGAAGTGGGGGTATACAAACTGTGTGGATGAAGCTTTGATTTAGCTTTCTTACATGTCACACATCTACCACAAATTCTTTAAACGTCTCTCTTCATATGGGGAAAATGGAAATGGTCTCTCATTACTTCTAGAGTTTTGACAATGCCAAAATGTCACATAAGAACTCCTCCATGTGCTTCCTTAACAAAAAATCACGAAGAGAACAGTTAGATACACACAACTTCTTTATGGTTCTCATAAAGGAGAAACCATCATGCTTATGATAATATACTGAAGAAAACTTAGCACAATTTTAATAGACTTCTTGAAAGTCAGAATCATTTTTATCAAGCTGTTTAATCTGTTCAAAGCCTAAAAGCTTAGCATCAAGACTAGAAAGTAAAGCGTACCTTCGAATTAATGCATCAGCAACTATATTATTTCTTATATTTGATGACATATGAAAAAGTCTCTCTAAACTCCACTCAAACTCCACCCACCTAACGTGTCTCTTGTTTAGCTTTTGTTGGCTTTTCATGTGCTTAAGAGACTCATGATTTGTGTATGACAAAGTCGTTAGGCCATAAGTAGTGTTGCCATATTTGTAAAGCTCGGATCAATGCATAGAGTTATTTGTCATATGTGGGATAATTAAAAGCCTAAAAATAAAAAGATATTTATATGTGTGTCATAATAAAATAAAATAATATAGTTTTTTCATTTTTTTAAAATTTATAGAAATCTTTTCAAAACAATTAGAAAAAGTGATGTAGTTAACATTTTTAGTTTTTTTTTTGGTCAAAATCTAGATAAGATTTCTATTTTTAAATAAAAAAAATACAGAATAGAGAGATGGAGGAAAGATGAGACATAAATACGATAACACGTGAGTCAAATCATTTATTATATATATATATATAATATATATATGTTAGTAGTATATATAGAGTGGTTGTATATAAGTTTGTTTAGAAAAGGGGTCACAGGTTCAAATCTCTAATTTATAATATGATGTATTTTGTAAGAAAAACTTCAAATCGACGTACCTTTGGTAGTCGGGTCGGTGCGCAGGGGGGGGTTTCTAATTTGTGAGAAAGTTAAGAAAATTGTTAATCGGTAAATTGCTCGAGGTTAAAATGCTCACCGATAAGATGATCGACTATAGTTAACTATGGCTATTTTGTCATATCCTATTAATAACTTGGTTTCATGAAGATAATTCACTTTTAATTTGTATAACTCTGAATGTTTGAAATGAGATTTAGATGTTAAAAAGGACTTGCAATTCAAGTTCAAAAATCTAATGGCAATAATCAAAAGATTTAAATGTTATGATTATGATTATAAGCTCGAAAAACTAAGCATATAATCATAACATTTCTCTAACATGTTTCCGTTTCTCATTCTATAGAACAAATTGTGAAATCATCAATACTAAAATCATTTTGCTCCCAAATTTCCTTAGTTTTTCCGCTTAGGTCTTAACTTTGTGCTTCTGAAATTCTTGAATATTTTCCAAAAAACCATTCATTTTTTTCCCTATGTTCCAAAATGATCTTGGTCTCAAAGTATTTATATATACAAATTTTGACAATTATAGTCTATAAAACAATTTGACGCTAAAAGGAATAGGCTACCTAGTCTATACCTAAAAGCCAAAAAAAATGTAATGGGTGAGTATGCGTTCTACAACGTAAAAGGAGTATCTTCTTTTCCTCGCAAGTGGGTGAGAAAAGAAAAACGTAATGAAAAAACATTTTGTGGGGTGCAAAAACTGAGCGGCTACAACACAAACAACTGCAAAAAGTTACAAAAAACTCTAATGGAGAAGTACCTTTTCGTAAAATTCAAAGGGATTACCCCACCACCTCATTATAGCAACCGACCGGAAGGAATTCCTTCTCGACGAGGGATGACCTTTACCCAGAGATTTTCCAGATTTAATAGTCAACTCGTTAGAAAGATCCCCCGAAGACGATTCACAAAGGATAATGATGTCATCAGCCTTAATAGACTGTATGATGACCCTTCAGTAATAACTATTGACTATGGAGGTTTTCGAGCTTCTAGGCTCTAATTGATACCGGGAGTTCTGTGATATTTTGTCTGTAGGAACCCTCAGAAGATCAGAACGTAGAGGTCTCTATCAAGACGGAAATATTTTTCAGATTCACAAAAAACTATTAATTTTCTCGGGCCAGTTATCCTACAACTTAGAGTTAGCTGAGAAATAACGGTAAGTGAGGTTCTAGTAGTGGAGATGCACTTTATCTACAACAAAATCTTTGGTACTCCTTGGATAAATGCCTGAAGAACAACCTTCCACTTATATGAGGTGATTTTGGCTTATTCCAACCACTGTTTTTAAGTCTTTATCGAGTCTTTTGAGGCTTTATCCAGTCATTTGAGGTAACTAGGAGACTATAGACGAAGGTTTGAGTTATTGGAGTTTTGGAGCAAAAGGGATTCTAAATTGAGAAAAAGTGCCTAAGTTTCACGCGGAGATGTCACTCTGGTTTCGGAGCACCAGCTCCAGGCGCAGTGCACTCGATGGAGCCCCCCCTCCAACCGCAGGAGAAAAATAAGGAAACCCGACTTACCTAGTTTGGACGCAAGCAAGGAGAATAAAAGATTAGCAGTCATTTGCAACATTATCATCGATCACTTTTCTGAGTTTTGAGATTGAGTCAACATTTATTAGTTTTACAGAGTTTTTGGTTGAAAGATTTCGGAGAATAATCTCTGCAATACTTAGAAAAATATTATGAACCGTTGTTATTTTTTATTTTTATTCATGAATTCCTTTTTATCTATTTGCTGTGTTTTATTTCTCCATGTCTGAGTAATCTTTTTTAGCTAAATCAAGAATTTCAATGATATTCATGAGTAAATGAAATTGAACACAAATGGGACTTAAATCGATTTTCTTCATCTTTGTTAATCTTAATGCTTAGACTGAATTGATCATTTAATCTCTGATTTTAGGTTAATATGTTCATCAAAATGTGTAATAGGTGGCTAGAAGAAACATTGGTGAGAGATTTTACCTTAGCCAACCACAGTTGATGCTAATGGAAACTGTGAACAAATCAAACATGCTTGATAATGTTTGTCTGCGATTCTAGGTTCAAACGACTGTTGGGGTCAAAATCCACACTCTCGAGATTAACAATGAATAATGTGTAACCATTGGAAGAATTCTATGAATCGGAAGATACACATTCACGATTTAACTTCCGATTTGAACAGGCCAGGAGTTAGAATTGATCAATCCTGTCCCAAGCTTTATTGATCAACTCTCTGAGCTGGGTTGATCGATTCTCCGAGCTTGATTTGATCAGTTTCCGAGCTGAGCATGGACACACCTCGCCCGAGCTGGATCAGCCCGTCCCGAGCTGAATTACTTATGTTCCCAAGCTGAGTTGACATCCTTCCCTGAGCGGGATAATCTTCTCCGAGCTGGATTTGAAAGTCTTCCCGAGCTGAACTTTGGCCATATCTCCAAGGTGAACATAATCAAATCCCGAGCTGGAACACGCCATCTGATGGAAATCTCCCAAGAATGATGCACTCTAAGTATCGTATGGGGATAACCTTTGCATCCAAAGAAACCATGAAGTTTCAAAGATCAAAGGATGTTGAGAGAATGGTAGCACAGAAGTTGCAGAAGACTTCTAATTTACCTATGGAATGTAGGAGCGTCAAGGGTTGCGG
>FNXX01000332.1:0-15270 GCA_900108845.1 Iljinskaea planisiliqua
AAATTAAATAGACTTCATTTTGAAGTCTACTACTAGTGAGTTAACTGCAAAATGAAACAAGAAAATTGATTCAGTCATGCATATTACAAATAAACATGTCAAACTCTCACACAAACAAGTAGGTTGGCTGAAACTAACATGAACAAGAAAATCTTAAAAATTCATTCTAAATATGCTACAATTACAACTTTGAAAAAAAATCCTACAGTAGTAGACTTCTATATGAAGTCAGCAGAGTAGACTTCACAATGAAGTCTCTTTCTTGTAATCGATGGTTTCAGCTTCTTTGTCTCTTCTTGAGATCTGTAGAAAAAAAAAAACTCAGATCTTTCTTTCTAAAAATTTAAATAAAAAGAGAAAGAGAGGTTAAACTTTATTAACCTTGAAACTGATGGATGTAACAAATCAATCTTCTTCTTCGCACAACCTTCTTGTTGTCGCATGTTGAAAAATAAACTCCCAAAATTGGTTCTTGTTCTTGCACTACTATATCCTCCATCTCAACTTCTTCATCCTATCCAAATCAAACATTTTGAAAAAAAAATAGAAGCAATCAAAACCCAGAAATATGAACATACACATGTATCATTATTCTCTTTCTAAGAAAAAAAAATGGATTAGAAGAGATTGACAAATTAAAAAAAAAAGATGAATAAAAATGGATAAAGAAGAAATCTAGAGAGGCAGACTATGGTAAGTGGAAGAGGAAGGGAAAAAAAAAAAAAGTGAGCCTCGTTTTAAACTTAGGGTTGTGGAAAAATTATTAAATTAATTTTGTTTCCCGCCTATTTAATTTCGTTTGTCATTTAATAATTTGAATGACTTCACACGAAGTCTACTAATTTGAAGTGACGCAGACTTCATGCGAAGTCTTCCTCACCCTAAACCTCGAATGAACAGTACACCCCTAACCCCTAAATTGATAAGTTACATAAAATCTAACATTAAACAATTCATTATTATATTTTTAATTTTGCTTTTTAAATAAACTTAAATGTAATATTAAACTCTCATTTATATAGATTTTTTTTATCAAAACCATAACCATACTATCTATCCATATCAAACCCTATACTCCAACCTTACATGTATTTGGTTTCTACTCATTTATCTTCGTTCGCTTAAATTAACTGATTTTTATGAAATTTTATTTTATATAGGTGAAAACTACGTATGTGTTATTTATCTATACAATTTTTTATCAAATTAATTTTTTAAAAATTTATAATTAAAATCTAAGATCTAATCACGGAGTAGACTTCATATAGAAGTTATGAAGTCTACTATTATACTTTTACATGATATGGAAACTTTATTTGTTTAAAATGACTGAGTTTTATGTAATTTTATTTTATATAGGTGATAATTACGTATGTGATATTTATATACAAATTTTTTATCAAATTAATTTTTATAATTTTTGTAATTAAAATCTAAGATTAATCACGGAGTAGACTTCATATAGAAGTTATGAAGTCTACTATTATACTTTTACATGATATATAAACTTTTTTGTTTAAAATGACTGAGTTTTAGTAATTTTATTTTATATAGGTGATAATTACGTATATGATATTTATATATACAAATTTTTTATCAAATTAATTTTTTAATTTTTGCAATTAAAATTTAAGATATAATCACGAGTAGACTTCATATAGAAGTCTTCGTTTAACTAGTAGACTTCGTGAGTAGACTTCTCAAGGGTTATAAGGGTCATTTTTCCTTTGGTTTTTTTGTTTGGTCTTTAGGGAGAAACTAGTACTTTCACTACCCCTATGGATTACTTTTATTGAATGTCCAATAAGGAATCTAGATTTGCATTCAAACCAAATAATGAGTTAAAATCAGTAATTTCCCCTAAATTAATTGTATTTGGTGTATACTTTGTTTTAGTTATTAGAATGTGTTTTTAATTCGTAAACAATATAGTTAAAATTCTTAAGGAATATTATAAACATGAAAGATGAATAAACTAAAAATTAATTAATATGAAATTGTAATTTAAAACAAAAAAAAAATCTATATTTAGATATGTAAAAATTTATTCTTAAAGTTTTAATTGATTTTTGTTTTCTATAATTTGAATATAAAATATTATTTGTTTCTAAAATGTTTTAGTATTTAAAAGTAATGGACATGATATTATGTTACAATATACACTTCTTATTAATATTTTTTAATAAAAATATATATTAGATTAGGAAATATTATAATTAATTATAAAACAAATAAAAAAAAAAGATCGCTTGCAGAAATGACCTATAAATTAAAGTCAGTTGCAAATGTAACCCCTCCATTTTTCTCTCTCCAACAAATGCCACATTGTCTCCATTCTAACATTGGTAGATCTGATAATTCACGAAAATGCCATTACTTATGAATATATTTGATTTAATTCGAAAATGACAAAAGACAGACACATCCTCATCTTCTTCACTTATTCACGAAAATACCATCGACATCAATTCTTCCAACCACTATTAACAACCAGATCTGAAGCTCTTAGGGGTTGATTGGTTTAGTCGCTATCACCTACAAACACAGCTTTTGTGGATGGTAATGGTTGTTAGCGTTTTGTAACAATCACAAAAAAAAACTCATTCTATCGCTCCGTATCGATCTAAATCGTTCAAAATCAAAAGCTAATTTCTTTTAGCGTTTGCGGGTGGGTAATAAAAATAAATTTATTTTAAAAAATATAAAAATCGGGTTAAAAATAAGAATATATATAAATTAAGTTAATCACAAAAATATGATAAATTTAAAATTTAAAATTTGGATACTAAAATTATGAAAAATATGAATAAATTTGATACTATATATATATAATGTAAATATATATAAAATAATAAAATAAAATCAGAATAAAATTTTTATTTTAAAAAATGATAAAAAAATCACTTAAAATAAAAATATACATAAAAATAAGTTAGTTAACCACAAAAAGTATAATAATTTTTTTTTAACAAAATTGAATATTATAATTATGAAATATATGAATAAATTTGACACTATATATATGATGTATATATAAATATAATAAACTAAAATTTTCTACGTCTAACATTTTTTCATAAAATGATTAATATTTTCACTGAAATCATACTTTCATCTAAATTATAAAAATATACATAAATTTTTATTAATAATTATATAAAATTAATGATTTTATATTTTATTATAATAATATAATATTTTGATTTTTTATATAACTATATAATATATTCATACTGTTAATTTAGTTTTTAACCGCTACTACATCCGCTAATCAATCAGTCATAAGTATCCCGCAAACACACCCGTTTTCAACTGTTGCGCAAGTCATATGAATCCCTTAATAACGCTTGAAACCGCAACCACACGCTTCCGTAAACTCCCGCAACCGCAACCGCAATAGCTGCATTAACAGTCAGACCATTAATGCTCTACCCACCGCAATTTAACTTCTTAAAACTCACCATTTGAGTTTGCAAACTCCTTTTTCGCCATTTTCTCTTGATTTTCATCTCTAAAACTCATAAATTCAATTTTACCAAATTTCAAACCCTTTTATATGTTCATATTAGGTGATTCTTGCATACATAGAGTCTGAGTTTCTTTGGTGCTGGTCAGCCTCACAGTTTTTGACAGTCGAGGAAGCTAAAAAACCAGATTCAGGTAATTCAAACATGACTTTCTGGGTTTTTTCATCTGTTTCGCGGAAGTAGACATCAGTTGAAATCTACTAGTCAAAGCATAAGTTAGTTTTGCATTTGACCATTTTGGCTCGTAGACTTCATTTGCAGTCTACAATTTTGCTTTGGCAAGAAAAAAATAGTGGACACATCTAAATCGTAGTGGTCAGGTTAGTTTTGCATTTGACCAAGATGAGGGCTTTTGGAGAAGTCTACTCGAGAAGTCTACGTTAAAGCGAGGTTAATATTACATTTGAGATTTTGACTTTTATAGTAGACTTCGGGTGACGTATACTGAGGTTACTTTTGGGGTTGACGAAAACATCAAAACATTGAACAAGAATATCATTTAAATAGTAGACTTCACTAGACGTCTACTGGGGCAGTAGATTTCGAATCAAGTCTACTATTTATTTAAATTGTAATTTTAGTCAACGCCACAACTAAACGAGTAGACTTCACTAGACGTCTACTGGGGCAGAAGACTTCTTCAAGAAGTCTACTGAGATATTTGAATTGCAAAACTAACCCGAGAGAAGTCTACTGGTGTTATGAAGGCTACCTCGGAAAGTTAAAGTTTAGTCAATTGCAGAACTAACTCATTTTTCTGAGTAGACTTCAAGTGAAGTCTACTTTTGCAATTCCCAATTAACGAAACAGACTTCACCTGACGTCTACAATTGCAAAAGTAACCCGTCAAATTAGAGTTCACTTGAAGTCTACGCGGATGACTTTTTATAGAAGTCTACTACATAATAATTTTATTAAAGTTGTATTTATGGCATATTTATAATGATTTTTTAATATTTTCTTATTCATGAGTTGGTTTTAGCCAACCTACTTGCTTGAGTGTGAGTTTGACATGTTTATTTGTTATATGCATTGTTGAATCAGTTTTCATGTTTCATTTTGCAATTAGCTCACTAGTAGTAGACTTCATCTGAAGTCTACGCGGATGACTTCATTTAGAAGTCTACTACGTAGAATTTTATTAAAGTTTTAATTATAACATATTTATAACGAATTTTTAAGATTTTCTTTCTCATACGTTGGTTTAAGCCAACATACTTGCTTGTGTGTGAGTTTGACATGTTTATTTGTTATATGCATTGCTGAATCAGTTTTCATGTTTCATATTGCAATTAGCTCACTAGTAGTAGACTTCAGCTGAAGTCTACGTGGATGACTTCATATAGAAGTCTACTACCTAGGATTTTATTAAAGTTGTAATTATAGTATATTTATACCGAATTTTTAAGATTTTCTTGTTAATGTGTTGGTTTTTAGCCAACCTACTTGCTAGTGTGTGAGTTTGACATGTTTATTTGTTATATGCATTGCTGAATCAGTTTACATGTTTCATTTTGCAGCTAGCTCACTAGTAGTAGACTTCATCTGAAGTCTACGCGGATGATTTCATATAGAAGTCTACTACGTAAGATTTTATTAAAGGTGTAATTATAACATATTCATAACGAATTTTTAATATTTTTTTGTTCATGCGTTGGTTTTAGCCAACCTACTTGCTTGTGTGTTAGTTTGACATGTTTATTTGTTATATGAATTGCTGAATCAGTTTTCATCTATCATTTTGCAGCTAGCTCACTAGTAGTAGACTTCAGCTGCAGTCTACGCGGATGACTTCATATAGAAGTCTACTATGTATGATTTTGTTAAAGTTGTAATTATAGTATATTTATACCGCATTTTTAAGATTTTCTTGTTCATGCGTTGGTTTTAGCCAACATACTTGCTTGTGTGTGAGTTAGACATGTTTATTTGTTATATGCATTTCTGAACCAGTTTTCATGTTTCATATTACAACTAACTCACTAGTAGTAGACTTCAGCTGAAGTTTACACGGATCACTTCATATAGAAGTCTACTATGTAGAATATTATTAAAGTTATAATTATAGTATATTTATACCAAATTTTTAAGATTTTCTTGTTCATACGTTGATTTTAGCCATCCTAGTTGCTTGTGTGTGAGTTTGACATGTTTATTTGTTATATGCATTGTTGAATCAGTTTTCATGTTTCATTTTGTAGCTAACTCACTAGTAGTAGACTTCATCTGAATTCTACGCGGACGACTTCATTTTGAAGTTTACTACGTAAAATTTTATTAAAGTTGTCATTATAGCATATTTAAAACGAATATTTCAGATTTTCTTGTTCATTCGTTGGGGTTTAGCCAACATACTTGCTTGTGTGTGAGTTTGACATGTTTATTTGATATATGCATTGTTGAATCAGTTTTCATTTTTCATTTTGCAGCTATCACTAGTAGTAGACTTCAGCTGAAGTTTACGCGGATGACTTCATATAGAAGTCTACTACGTAGGATTTTATTAAAGTTGTAATTATAGTATATTTTTATCGAATATTTAAGATTTTCTTGTTCAATCGTTGGTTTTAGCCAACCTACTTATTTGTGTGTGAATTTGACATGTTTATTTGTTATATGCATTGCTGAATCAGTTTTCATGTTTCATTTTGCAGCTAGCTCACTAGTAGTAGACTTCATCTGAAGTCTACGCGGATGACTTCATATAGAAGTGTACTACGTAGGATTTTATTAAAGGTGTAATTATAGCATATTTAAAATGAATTTTTTAGATTTTCTTGTTCATGCGTTAGTTTTATCCAACCTACTTGCTTGTGTGTGAGTTTGACATGTTTATTTGTTATATGAATTGCTGAATAAGTTTTAATTTTTCACTTTACAGCTAGCTTACTAGTCGTAGACTTCAGCTGAAGTCTACGCGAATGACTTCATATAGAAGTCTACTACGTAGGATTTTGTTAAAGTTGTAATTACAGTATATTTATACCGGATTTTTTTAGATTTTCTTGTTCATGTGTTGGTTTTAGCCAACCTACTTACTTGTGGGTAAGTTATACATGTTTATTTTTTATATGCATTTTTGATTCAGTTTTCATGTTTCATTTTGCTTCTAGCTCCCTAGTAGTAGACTTCATCTGAAGTGTACGCGGATGACTTCATATAGAAGTGTACTACGTAGGATTTTATTAAAGGTGTAATTATAGCATATTCAAATTTTTCAGATTTTCTTGTTCATGCGTTAGATTTATCCAACCTACTTGCTTGTGTGTGAGTTTGACATGTTTATTTGTTATATGAATTGCTGAATCAGTTTTAATCTTTCATTTTGCAGCTAGCTTACTAGTCGTAGATTTCAGCTGAAGTGTACGCAGATGACTTCATATAGAAGTCTACTACGTAGGATTTTGTTAAAGTTGTAATTATAGTATATTTATACCGGATTTTTAAGATTTTCTTGTTCATGTGTTGGTTTTAACCAACCTACTTACTTGTGTATGAGTTAGACATGTTTATTTGTTATATGCATTTCTGAATCAGTTTTCATGTTTCATTTTGCATCTAGCTCACTAGTAGTAGACATCAGCTGAAGTCTACGCGGATGACTTCATATAGAAGTCTACTACGTAGGACTTTATTAAAGTTGTAATTATAGTATATTTATATCGAGTTTTTAAGATTTTCTTGTTCATGCGTTGGTTTTAGCCAACCTACTTGCTTGTGTGTGGGTTTGACATGTCTATTTGTTATATGCATTGCTGAATCAGTTTTCACATTTCATTTTCCAGCTACCTCACTAGTAGTAAACTTCATCTGAAGTCTATGCAGGTGACCTCATATAGAAGTCTACTACGTAAGATTTTATTAAAGGTGTAATTATAGCATATTTATTACAAATTTTTTAGATTTTCTTGTTCATGTGTTGGTTTTAGCCAACCTACTTGTTTGTGTGTTAGTTTGACATGTTTATGTGTTATATGAATTGATGAATCAGTTTTCATGTTTCATTTTGCAGCTAGCTCACTAGTAGTAGACTTTAATATGAAGTC
Source organism: Iljinskaea planisiliqua (assembly GCA_900108845.1). NCBI lineage: Eukaryota > Viridiplantae > Streptophyta > Magnoliopsida > Brassicales > Brassicaceae > Iljinskaea > Iljinskaea planisiliqua. The sequence continues at coordinate 7,574 of FNXX01000332.1, forward strand.
TATTTAATTTCGTTTCCCGCCTATTTAATTTTGCTTCCCGCCTTTAAATAATTTGAATTTCAGTCTTCATTGTGAAGTCTACTCTGCTGACTTCATATAAAAGTCTACTACCGTAAGATTTTTTCAAAGTTGTAATTGTAACATATTTAGAATGAATTTTTAAGATTTTCTTGTTCATGCGTTAGTTTCAGCCAACCTACTTGCTTATGTTTGAGTTTGACATGTTTATTTGTAATATGCATGGTTGAATCAATTTTCTTGTTTCATTTTGCAGTTAACTCACGAGTAGTAGACTTCAAAATGAAGTCTATTTAATTTCGTTTCCCGCCTATTTAATTTTGTTTCCCGCTTATTTAATTTCGTTTCCCGCCTATTTAATTTTGTTTCCCGGCTTTAATAATTTGAATTTCAGACTTCACTGTGAAGTCTACTCTGCTGATTTCACTGTGAAGTCTACTCTGCTGACTTCATATTGAAGTCTACTACCATAGGATTTTATCAAACTTGTAATTGTAGCATATTTTGAATAAATTTTTTAAAAAATTCTTGTTCGTGTGTTAGCTTTAGCCAACCTACTTGCTTGTGTGTGAGTTTGTGGTTAACAAAAAAACATGATGACAAGAAACTAATCCCAGAAACACACATGACCATTTGCATTGTTCGAGTATTACAAACTGATCTCAGATAAAAACACAAGATATTTCTAATTAAACAAATTCAACAGAAGAGAAGTATCATCTTCATCCAGGAGAAAGGCCCAGAGTTGCAATACAAATAGAGTTGTAGTTAGTGTTAAAAGTCGAATCAAAATACAAAGATGTGGATGCAAACAAAGATAAATAGAATTTGACAGAAGGAAATGAGATTAAAAAGAAAAAAAAGGAGGAAGATGATGACCTGATTCCAGCAACCAAACCAGCGGGAATAATGTCTTGAGTGAGCAAGTAACGCTGTCCCATGACTAGTGTGAGAGCAGCTGATATGACTGTATGCAAAAAAAAAGAAGGAAAACATGGAGATGATGTGAATGAAGACAGATGTTGTTAAGCTTTCTTGTAATGTCCTGCTTGGAATCGATGGTTTCAGCTTCTTGTGTCTTCTTGAGATCTGTAGAAAAAAAAAATACTCAGATCTTTTTTTCTGAAAATTTGAATAAAAAGAGATGTAACAAATCAATCTTCTTCTTCGCACAACCTTCTTGTTGTCGCCTGCCGAAAAATAAACTCCCAAAATTGGTTCCTGTTCTTGCACTACTATATCCTCCATCTCAACTTCTTCATCCTGTCCAAATCAAACATTTTGAAGAAAAATAGAAGCAATCAAACCCCATAAATATGAACAGACACATGTATCACTATTCTCTTTCTAAGAAAAAAATGGATTAGAAGAGTTTGACAAATTAAAAAAAAAAGATGAATAAAAATGGATAAAGAAGAAAACTGGAGAGGCATCTATGGTAAGCTGGAAGAGAAAGGGAGAAATAAAAAAAAAGTGCAGCCTCGTTTTAAACATAGGGTTGTGGAAAAAATATTAAATTGATTTTGTTTCCTGCCTATTTAATTTCGTTTTCCGCCTATTTAATTTTCTTTCCCGCTTTAATAATTTGAATGACTTCACACTAAGTCTACTAATTTGAAGTGACACAAACTTCATGACGAAGCCTTCCTCATCCTAAACCCGAATGAACAGTACACCCTTAATCCCTAAATTGATAAGTTACATAAAATCTAACATTAAACAATTTACTCATTATTATATTCTTAATTTTGCTTTTTAAATAAACTTAAATGTAATATTAAACTCTGATTTATATAGATTTCTTTTTATCGAAACCATAACCATACTATCTATCCATATCAAACCATATACTCCAACCTTACATCTATTTGGTTTCTACCTTCATCTATCTTCGTTCGCTTAAATTAACTGATTTTTATGAAATTTTATTTTATATAGGTGAAAATTGTGTAAGTTCTATACAATTTTTTATCAAATTAATTTAAAAAAATTATAATTAAAATCTAAGATCTAACCACAGAGTAGACTTCATAAATAAAAAATATATGTCAAATAAAATATGTGTTAATATCTTAAAATTTTCTTATATATAGTACAAATAAAATTATTTTTAAGATATATAAGATTGTACATACTAAAAATAGCCAAGTAATTGACAAGATATTTTAAAAGAACAAAACATATAATATAAAAACTATTGACTATTGATAATCAATTTAATTTTAAATTTTATGTAACTATAATTTTGAAATATTATATTTTACCTAAAATAATTGATTCACTAATAATATGTAAATTTAAGAGATTATGTATACCATAATTTATATATGTATATATATATATATATATATTTTTTACTACTATGAATATAGAAATGGTATTTCAATAAATATTATTAATCGCATATTTTAATAAAAATATATTAAGACAACCCCACACATATACTAACAAAATGGTGATGACTATTGCTTTAGACTTTCCCTTAAAATTTTACTTGTATAGATTTTATCTTTAGAAACTGTGGCTTTTAGTTAAAGTCTAAAAATGTAATTTTAGAAAAAGATGTACAAAATAGAAGGAATTTTTTTAAAAAAATGACTTTAAAGCCTAAAACATCCATTGGTAAAATTTTGAGTTTTATGGCTTTACAAAACTTTTTAAGTTGTTTTTAAAGCCTAAAAACCAATCACACACTAACTAAGGCTCTTTAGACTAGCCACATCATCATTCTATTCTTCTCTAAAAAAAACTGCCACATCATCTCTAAATTTTTTACAAATGTTTCACCAAAAAAAAAATATTTGGAAAATCAGCCATTAGCTTTTCAAACCAAAAAGACATATGCAGTGTAAATTTAAAAGACGTTTGAATCGACATTAGATTCTAACACACCCATAATTTTTGGGTTTGTAAGTTCCAGAGTAGTCTTTCTATTCTATCGAATGAGCTCCAATTTTACAACTCAAATGAGACGTTTCATAATTCCATTGAAAGTGAAACTGAAAAATCTTCTACTCTGTAAACCTACTTCCAGATCTGTTTCCAGTTTCTGTCATCATATGTTTCCACACTTCTCAAATGTAAGTTCTTTGTCAAATAGATTACGTCTCAATTTTTTCCATATTCACACTTAACTCTGATCGTTCTATCATGATTTTGCTTTTGGGAATGGAAATCGAAGCATTCAATGTTTGTTCTTTCTTATGTGTATGCATCTAACGAATGTTTTACATTTTTCCTAACATTTCATTCTTCTATGAAAATGTTTCCTCTTTTATCCCATAAGTTTTCTTTCTATTGTTGGGTTGGGAGACAACAATTTTATTATTAGATTACGATGTGAGAATAAGTGATGAACAAATCAGGTTTCATTCTCCTGTTGTGGAATCCATTAAAAGGCAAACACAAAATCTCATACTTTCAGAGCTCTCTAGTGAGTACTGAGTTCTCCTGGTGAATTCCCTTTCTCTATATTCATATGACTGTGAATTCAATTTTTGTATTCTCCCATTCGTTAGTGTTTTTCAATTCTTATGCATATTGGTTGGTTTTCACATATCTTTGGAATATGATGATGCATAGTCCGATGTCCCTAGCTCAAAACAAGCAAAGCTTTGCATCTGCCAAAATGCAGACGAACAGCCTTTAATTTTTTCCTCACTCGGTTCGGTCTGTGTGTAAATGACTTTCTACTTTCTCTTTTGCTTCATTTCCGATCACAACTTTATTAATTTGACGATTTGATTCATATTTATTTTTTGATCTTCAGTCTCGGGAGTTTCGGATTTTTATTTTATTAATATGAAGTTTCCTGTCCTTGCGGCTCTGTTTTTGATCGACGAATCTAGCGGTGATGGAATCCTTCTCGGGTTAATGCCAGGTGTTAGATTTCTATCTTTGGAGTTATTGGACACTCCATTAACGGTTGGAGTGCCGGGGGAAGAAGAAAAAAATCAAGGAAGAACACGATGTTGTTTTGTCACAAGTAAGATGCTTTGATTATTTTAGTTCCCTCTGGAATATTCTCTCACGATTCCAACAAATAGGGTTTCGCCAGTCTATCGCTCTCTGTTTCTTTCGCATTGAAGTCGAATGAGAAGAACGAAGAATAAGACCAAGGAAATCTACCTTATGAAAGTAGAAGAGATTCTCCAGAGGGCGACACGTAGGCCTGAAATTTTTTGCTCCATAAAAGAAAAATGTCAATTCATCTACTTTCACCTTTGCAATCGTTCCAATTGAAGACACCTTCTTAGTTTAAGTTACACTAATTTCTCGGATTCCGATGGTGGTTCCAGTTCCTCAATTTATGTTGCTGAAATTCAATTCCTATACATTTATTTTCTAGAGTATTCTGAAATTTACATGATTCTGAAAAGGGGTTTCTCTTCTCTGTCGTCAACTCGGAGCAAATTACGGCTGCTAAGAAATGCCTCAAATCATCACAACGAGACCTACACTTGCCCTCCAATCAGTGCTTCAACCTTTGATTCTCTCAGCGTAATCAAAGGTGCTCACTCTTCTCTCTCTCTCTCTCTCTCTTGGGTGGAATTATATCGAACTTGTATTTCAATTCGATGTTGCAGTGACTGAAGCTCGAGGTAAAGAGAGAGGAACTCCGACTGTAGTGAACACATGGGGCGAGAGGAATGCATCCAGATGTGTTCTTGCCTCTTCCATGGATGACCGGCTAAGGAATCCGGTAAAAGTTTCAATCTTTTAATGCTTATGTATGCTATGAATTCTACATCCAAAATCCAAAGCGACATCTAAAACAAAAGCTTTTATTAATTCATCTTCTTCACTTGCTAACCTGAGCAAAAAAACGTATCTACTATTTTTTTTTATGTTATCCACACTTCGATCTCTGTTTCTGCTACTGAGCAAGAATATAAATCCATTTATCGCATTTGAGGTTGTGAAGAAACTAGAAAATCCTCAAATTGGGATTCAGTTTTGGGAGTTTAGTAGATTCAAGCTCAACATTCGCCCCTCTGATCTCTGGGTTCATCTCAAGGTATTTATTATGTCTATCTGTTTATGATTTGATAGCTTAAAATAGTGGGATTTAGGATATGAAATTCTCATACTTTTGTAAATGTATGTGATAAATGGATTGAAGAAAATTTGGTATTCTTATGATTCATATTATGTTCTAATATTTTTTTGTTTGTTTGTTTGTGTTCTGAGTTGGAACTTCCTGGTGTCGATGGTTTTGTTTCTCGTCTTTATTCTTGATATTGGTCAATTCCTAGCATAAATTTGTTTACAGAAATCAAATTCTCATGAGTGATATTTTTTGATACATGTCATCTTATCCGAGGATTTAATAAGTTTCTCTCTCTGGTGAATCTAACAAGCTACTCTTCTTTTATCAGTTTAGTTTTGATTTAGTTATCGTTCTTTCTAATTACATTATAGGTGGAATCAGAAGAGGTCGAATAAGTTCTAGCTGCATAACCCCATCTCCAGAAGTCTTGAAAGAAGCTTTCCTCGATATACATCGACTATGTCAATAACTTTGCTCATTTTCCATCTTTCAATTTCTCCGAGAAAGCTTGATGTTTTTGCGTGGGATGTAGTTCAGTAGGTAAGATTCTTCTATTATATTTTAAAGTGCAGCTTCGATTCTTCTATTATCATTAGTCGAGATTTTGTTTTGTGTTTATGTCATTGTGCTAATCCAAAATATTAAAATTGATTGGGTTTTAAAAGGAGCATACTTTCTAGAACTAGAAGAATTGAAGAGTGGTAAAGGTGAATGTTGATATCACCATTTTTTTGCCATTGTGATTATTGAAGAATTTATGACCTCAATCTTCTCTATTTACTGTAGTATTGATGAATTTAGTTATCATTGTATTATCTATTTTAATGCTTTACAGCAACTGAATCAAACAAGGTTTTGTATTCTGACACTCAATTTTCCAAATCTTCGATAAAGTGTTTAAGATGAAAAAAAGGACGAAGAAATGGGAATGAGTTGCCTTTCGGGAACTAAGGTTGCTGTTGTGCAATATGCTTAGATACAATACTTCTTCAAGAAGTAGCTACTGTTAAAAAGTTTGATGTGTAGATTGATGAGAACGTGGCAAGAGAGATTATCAACCACATATCAGTTTCGTCCGAATATAATCCCGTTTAAGGAGGTAAGTGAATTTCCTACACTTATGCTGGTGTCATGTTTATAGCTATGATGACAAGACTCAGCCGAAGTTTCATAGCTCGCATCTCGTTACTGCTCTATGCGGGTTTTGTCTCGTAACAGCTATTTATAACCAACAATATAGCCATTGTTATGGAATAAGCTGCGGGTGGTGAGCTATTTGAGCGTATATGTAGCGCTGGAAGATTCAGCGTGGATGAGGTGAGCTTGGCTAGAAATTAAATATCCATTTTTTAAGATCAATTTCAGAGTTCCCTATTGTCTAAAATAAGATTGAGCGGAAAGAAATGGGGAAATATGTAGATATTCTATCTGTCGTATCTATCATGTGAAACAAAGGAGATATTTGATCTATTTTGTTGATAATTTGTAGTCACTTCTCTGATTATGAGATTGAAGCTTTTTGTGCTCATCTTTTTTTTTGTCAGGCAATATATTTTTTCCAGCAGCTTATCAGGCGTCAGCTATTGCTTACTATGGTAAAGGAATATTTTGCGAAGTTGTTTTTTTTTTCCAATTTTCGCAGACATACAGAAGCTTTTGTTTATCAGTTCTTTGTCACATTATTTTTCCTTATTGTCACAGCAAATATGCCACAGAGATTTGAAGCTCGAAAATACTCTCTTGGATGGATTCTGAAGATCTGTGATTTTGGTAATAGTGTATGTCACTTTTTTTTTTATAAGGGGTGATACTCTTAACAGAGTATATAAAGTTTGTATCCATATATATTAGAATCCCACGTTCCATTAACTTTCATATATCGTATTTTCTTTTTTGTATAGCTATGTCTTTCTATGTAAAAGACCACTCAATGGCAATAATATCAACTCATTCAATATGGTACAGCTCCTTCTGATCAGAATCCTTTTTTTTTTATTAAGTTTTCAACATCAATACTAATCTATATATCAAATATCAAAAGTGATTAAAAACAAATTTATAAAATATTACAATCACACCCGCGCAAATGCGCGGGTTTTCACCTAGTGATAGTTTAATAATTTCAAAATGACTAGATTCACAATCAGGTGCCTTCAGAACCCTCTTGTCTAGGGATGTGAAAGAAGGCTAAAGCTACATATTTTAGTGTATTCTCCGATGATAATTCTCTGTCTGGAGAATCCAACAGGATCCAATAGCATCAGAAAACAAAGAGGAAGAAAGATGAGATAAAGAAGAAATACGAGATAAAGACATACAGCGGCGTATAGAAGAAGGAGAAGAAGGTTGGTGAGAATAGGAAGAAAACTTATAAGTAGATTATATGATTGGCTTGGAGGAAGGATTTGGTGACGACAATAAGCTTTTTTGTAATTATTGTAATTGACGACAATAAGCATAATTATGTATCTTGGACAACCCAACTTCTTTACTTGTATGTTTGTATAAAGGCCCATATCATACGTCATCGACGTTCTTAGAGTCGGTAGATAAAGAAAACACGTCTTATGGGTGGAAATGGATTCAAGTAAGGAAAAACCTGCTAAAACAATGTTTGATAAAACATTCA
>FNXX01000335.1:0-15095 GCA_900108845.1 Iljinskaea planisiliqua
TACTTATTACACATAGTTAGAAAACTACATAGTTATATCAGTTATACTAGTCTTCCGAATAACACTTAGTTATACTAATCATACCTAGTTCTCCATAAAGTACTTAGTCGTACATCATTAATACTAGTCTTCCGAATAACACTTAGTTATACTAATCATATCTAGTTCTCCATAAAGTACTTAGTCGTACATCAGTAATAGTAGTCGTACTAATATAAAAAGTTCATGAATATAAGTTTTTTTCATACAACTACATAAAGTCCTTCCTTGAACCATATCGATAAGACTTTTTGGAGTTGGTGTGTCAAATCGACCTGGATAATCTTCAGCCAAAATGGATGCAACTAATCGTGGTGTGCCTTTCCTTCTATTTCTGCTTGTACTTGTAGTAACTCGAGAACATGTATGCATCTTGTTGTAAGTACTAATCATGAAACGATCTTAATTCTTATGCTTTGCAGCTCGAACAGACCACTTGCAACCATCTTTTGCTCCAGAGCATTTTACCACGTTTCGCTTAGTATCCGACTTGATTGTATCATACTCAAAACAATTCTGATGTGAAGCTATCTGAACTAGAGTTTGCACTGCCTCCTTACTTCCAAATTCTTGTCCAAGAGCCATATCTATACCATCATCCCATCCAAGATTTACATGCTCATCTCCTACAGAAGGTCTTACTTCAGTATCTTCATACACATCCTCATCTCCTACAGAAGGTCTTGCTTCAGTATTTTCATACACATGCTCATCTCCTTCTACGGAATCAGTAACATGGTCATGCATCTCATGGTCTTCCGATGGTTCCCCCGTGTAAAGAGTCATCATACAATCATTACCATCTCTACCACTTGAAACCAGCTCCTCATCAATATAAGCTTCGTGATCGTCTGTTGATACTTGCACACACCCATGAGTTTGATCAACATCTTTGATGAACTCCACATGTAGAAGACTTCTACATTGATCTTTATTTACTTGGAGAAGATAACCAAAAACATCTTCATCATTCCATATATATGATGGTTTCTTCGGATTCAAGACCAAAGGAAAGTAACTAATTTTCAACTGCGTTGTAGCTTCATCCATCAATAGCTTTCTGCAAATTCTCTCAACCAACCCACTATAAGTGACCTCCTCCAATGATGTCTTCAACACTAAAGTATGAATTTCATCTTCTCCTGAAATCTATTTCATGTCATCACCTTCCTTTGAATAACATCCCCCACGATCAAAACATATGATTGTGCAACGACTTTTACTCATTGCCTCCTGAAAAGAATAAAAATTAGATCTTAATAACACCAGTTGTCATAGTTATATAATAATAGCTTAGTAATACTAGTTGTCATAGTTATACAATAATAGCTTAGTAATACTAGTTGACGTAGTGATACAATAATAACTTAGTAATAATAGTTTTCGTAGTTTCACAATAATATCTTAGTAATATACATTAATACCATTAGTCGTACTAATACCCAGAAAGTTAGGTTTTTACGTCCCAATCACTATAGTTTATGCTCATTCATTGGTCATTCACCCAATAAATCTTCATTAGTTAACAATTTAAGCTTCTAACACACTTACACAACAAATTCGTTAACCAAACCACTAAAAACGAAATTTTTGAAATTCAGAATTTAATTCTCCAAATTGAGAAGATACACTAAATATTGGTTGGTGGAAATTAGGTTGAGTAATTAAATAGAATTTGTTTTATTTTTGTTTATCTTTTTTTTGCAAATGATTATTATATAATATAATATGAAGGGTAGAGTTGAGAAGATTTTTAATTGGGGGTAGTGAGATTATGGAGAGGATATGTGGATTATTTTGAAACCCATTAGGGCATATTAGATTAGCTTCCATAAAAAATACCTTCGGAGATCAATTTAAAAACCAAAAACCAACAACTAAAATCTAAACACGACGTAGACAATCACGACCTAAGTTTCATAACAAAAATAAATTCAGAATAAAAAATTAACAAATTAACAAATTCCCTCATTTTTCTCTATTTAACTCTTCATATTTCTCTTTAATTATATTGGTTAGTTTATTAATTTTAGTTTTATTTTATCCACTTAATTTACCATATTTTATGTTAAACAAACAAAATTTTGTGAAAGTGGTAAAATTAATTTTTTTTTTTTTTGAATATATCAAAGATTAAAATGTTAATTAAATAAATGACAATTTGCTAAGATGTTATTTGCAAATGACAAAAAATAGTACAAAAATTTATTGTTATTAAATTCAATATAATTGAACATATATTAATTTTAACTTTTGCTTTTGAAACAATAAAATGATAGGTTTAACTAAAGTAAAGAACTAAAACTGTTAATAAAAAATTCCACCTTAAAAACTTCAATTCAATAAAAATTTATATAGCTAAAACAAAAATTTATAAAATAAAAAGGTAATTTAAATTACCTTATATCATTTTCTTGTTATTTTATCGAATCTTAATTAATCCATTCTTTCTAGTATGTCTTCGGTCCAATTTCATCTAATTCTTCCATGCCACTGCCAGGTCGTCATTAATTTCATGTCCTTAAGTCCACGTCATTAATTCCATGTTTCTGTGCAAAGGGTACCATCAAACCCTGGTGGCATGTGTTAAACTTACACATGACCACTTCGGACTGGTTCAAATTAGTAACATAGAGTCCAAATTAATTATACTTAAACGCTAATTGTAATAACCGAACAAATTCCAGGTTAAACCGATTTGGTAAGTATTTCCACAAACCAAAAACAATTCAAGGGTTAAAGGTATCAATTCATCATCAATGTTTCGATTTTTTGCCTTCAATCTCAAGTCAGACTCCGGCTTCTGGTCCGACTCTGAAGAGACTTTCTGGGAAATGAGTGATATGAGCTTCGAGAGGGGATTCGGCAGGGAATCCAAATCCGTAGAGTTGAAGAGAGAGATTGCTTGAGAAACGAGTGACATAAGCTTCGACTGAGGCTTCGGCAGCGAATCCAAATCAAACGAAAGAGATTAGTTGAATAACCATTGACATGATCTTTGACTCCCAACCCGATCCTGAATTCTTACTTTGGACTCCAAGCAGTATCTGAGAAATGAGTGAGATGAGCGTTGACTCCAAATCTGAATCCATAGAGTTTGACGAGAGAGAGAGAGAGATTATTTGAGAGAGATGAGATTATTGACAATATGAATGCTGGCTCTGTTAGTATGTATAATTCTGAATGCTATTACTAATTGTAAGCCGGTTTAACTAGGTTTAATTTGGTTTAGACAATGTTGCAGTCTCTCTGCTGCTGCTAATTCTGGATTCAACTTCATAAGAGGGATCGCATAAGCTCGAAGTTTCTATGGGATGATATAATAGTTTTACTCTATGATTTATAGTAATCGTTACTTATGAGACCTTTTCTTTTCACCATTTTCGGGCGATGGTGCCTGGGCAACAGGGTCAGCATTTTGTTCCTACAGCTTCACAGCCTTATGGACATGTACCACCAAATGTTCAAAGCCAGCCTCCGCAGTTTTCTCAGCAGCTTTTTCCAGTGACGGGCTTTGGTACATCTGGACCTCCATTCTTCTTCATATACAGTATGGCTTCTTGCTTTTTCTTAATGTTTTGTTGTTCTTTATATGATCCTTTTATATGTGATTCGTTTTCACTTTCCTGGATTCTTGTTCCTGCAGTTTGCACCATCCTCTTATGCAGTTTTTTTTTTTGATAAATATGTGAATTTCATATCAAATGAGAATCGTTTGTAGAAGCTACAAAATATTTTTAAAAAGGAGGAGAATCCTTGCCAAAAAAAGTTAATAAACAAGGAAAAACCTAACCGAACACAGGTCTCGAAGTCATAACCCACTCATGTCTCCTGTCTCAGCCAAATTTGCATCAAGCCCGTGTAGTTTTTGCGGTGCCGTTTCCCAAGTATAGCATCACGGATCAGTCGATCAATGGTCTTGAAGATAGACAGCAGAGAGGAAGATGTGTTGTTGTGCAGCCTGCAATTCCTTTCAAACCATAATCTGTAAATTGTCGCCTGTGCGACGAGCCTACGGAGCGTTTTTGAGCACTGCGTGTCGTTCATCCCAAGCCAACAGATGAAAGCCGGCCAGGTGTGGAAAAGGGTAGGCCTTAGGCCCAGGCGTTGGATCACCATCTCCCATACGGTCTCGCTCACCTGACATCTTAGAAGAAGATGGTCGCGAGTTTCAACATAATTGTTGCAGAGGCAGCATGAGTGGTCAATTTGCATGCCCCACTCTTTGAGTCGAGTTCGCGTTGGTAGGCGATTTAAGTGAGCAAGCCACATTATAAAAGCATGTCTCGGAACAGCTCTTTTAAACCAGATACTTCGTGTCCATTGCTGGGGGACTGTCCTCGGGCGAATAGCTTCCCAAGTGTGCTTGGCCGAGAAAGAGGGTAAATCTGCTCCATTTGCCCTCCAAAAGAAAGAGTCCGTAGCTGACGTTTGCGAGGGTAGAGAGATCGATGTTAGAGCAACGTGGAGTTCCATGGCTGCATTCGATCTAGCAGGCCTGATCATCCACCCTACATGGGAGCAAGAAGAGGCAACGCTGGCGGTCAGGGGGATACCGACTTGAGAGGGACCACTTGGGCCGAGAAGGTTGAACAGAGGACCCGTTGGTAGCCAATTGTCAAACCAGAAGCTGGCCCGTTCTCCATTACCCAAGTAGCAGTGAATAAATTTAGCAGCAAGTGGTCGAAAGCTTAAGAGAGATTTCCATGTCTATGAGGCAGGTTTCTTAGCGTCAAGATTCCAAAAATTTGTACCCTGCAGCTTATGAGAATAAATCCAAGAAACCCAGAGTGAATCATCATGTTCAAAGAGCCGCCAAATCAACCAGAGGGACAGAGTTTTGTTCCATAGCATCCTGTTCCGGAGACCCAGGCCACCTTCGCTTTTGGGAAGACACACCGAAGACCATGAAACTTTTGCGGCAGTTTTCCGAGTGATGTCTCCCGTCCAAAGAAATCTTGAGCACAGGCTTTCAATCTGTTTCAAGCACCCTTTTGGTAATATAAAAGCAGAGAACCAGAAGTTGACAGTACTGTATATTACCGAAGATATTAATTGAAGTCTCCCAGCATAGGACAGTGCCCTCGAAGACCATGAGGAGAGGCGTTTAGTGATCTGATCCAGAAGTGGTTTGTAGTCGCCAATACACAGCTTCCTATACATCAGAGGCAGGCCGAGGTATCTGATTGGCATATAACCAAGGGAGAAACCGAAACTAGAGATGTCATTAGTTTCGTCCTGGTTCAAGCCACCGACAAACAAATCAGTTTTGCCACGATTCATTGAAAGACCAGACCATTCAGAAAATTTTTGCAATGATCCAGAGATGTTATCAAGAGAGGCCTTAGAACCATCAAAGAAGATCATAATGTCATCAGCAAAAGCTAGGTGTGTAATCTTTGGTTCAGAGGCCATTGGGTGATAGCCAATTGAGCCGCCTTCAAAGCTAAGATTTAACTCATGAGCCAAGATTTCCATTACGAGTACAAATAGGTAGGGAGATAGGGGGTCACCTTGTCTCAGTCCTTTTGAACCTCTGAAAAAACCACATAATTCCCCATTCACCGCAACCGAGAAGGAGGTGGTAGTTAGACATTTCTTGATGAGGCCCGTGAAACCCAGCGGGAAGTTGAGAGCATGAAGAATATTTAGAATGAAATCCCAATCAACTGAGTCAAATGCCTTTTTAAGATCAACTTTCAGCATGACCCGTTTCGAGATTTTCTTCCAATTGTAACCTTGAACCAGTTCTGTTGCCATCAAAACATTTTCAACCAGCAGTCTTCCCGGAATGAAGGCGGATTGAGTATTTGAGAGGATATCTGGCAAAACCTGTTTTAGTCGACTTGCAAGGAGGTGGGAGATGACTTTGTACAGAGTGTTGCAGAAGGAAATTGGCCTGAAATCAGAGATTTTGGTTGCATTTGGCTTCTTAGGGATGAGAGTGAGGATCGTGCTGTTCCATTGCTTGAGTAAAGAGCCGGAATCAAAGAACTCAGAAACAGCGGCAATTACATCAGTCCCAACGGTATCCCAATGCGCTGTGAAGAATTCCGCAGGATAGCCATCAGGCCCCGACACCTTGCTTTTCGGTAGTGAGAAGAAAGCTTGCTTGATATCTGTAGCGGTAAAAGGCGCCGATAAAATCTCGATGGCCGAAGCCGAACATCTGAAAGGAACTAGATTGGTTATAGCCTCAGCAGAAGGAGAGGTAGCCACTGCAGGACCTCCGAGGAGCTGGTGATAAAAGTCCACAATATGGTGCTTTATACATTCCTTTGAATCAATAATGTCATCATGCTCATCATGGAGGAAGTGGATCTGGTTAAAACCTTGCCTGGAGAGAATAGAACGGTGGAAAAAAGCAGAATTAGAGTCACCTTCAGCAAGCCAACTGATTCTTGATCTTTGACGTAGGAAGGACTCAGCCGTAGCAAGAGTGACCCAACGTGCGTGATATTCCTTCTCAAGCTGGGCAGCAGAAGAAGACGGTGATTCAAGTAGGCTTTCCTGACAAGCTAGAAGATCCGAGTAAGCTTCCTGCACCCTCTTTTCAATACCTGAGTAATTCTGCCGACTGAAAGAATCTGATGATATTCTTAAGCTCCTTTAGCTTTTTCGAAACTGAGAGCATTTTGGTTCCTTCAAAGGGTAGCGAGACCCAACAAGCTCTGATTAACTCTGTGAAATCCGGATGCTGGTTGAGCAAGGAGAAGAACTTAAAAGGTCCTTTTGTCTTTGGTTTCAAGGGATCCAGATAAACACAGCAAGGGCTATGGTCAGAGAAACCAGGTTCTCCAAAGACACCAATAGAGTGGGGAAAAGCAGAGAGCCACAAATCATTTACCATAATTCTGTCCAGTTTTTTTGCTACCAGTCTCGCACTTTGTTTATTCATCCATGTAAAAGTGTTTCCAGAAAATGGCAAATCAGACAGCAAGGACTGAGCGACACAAAGCGAGAGATCCTGCATACCCCTAGTGGAGGAGAAGAGGTCCGCTGAGGAGTGTTCTGAGGTGAGTAGATGCTGATTAAAATCACCTAGTACAACCCAAGGAGATCCCGATATCTGAGAGGAGCATGAGAGAGCTTCGATTTCAGACCATAAAGCCTTTCTTTCCTCTGAACTGTTAGAACCGTAAACCATAGAGACAACAAAAGCCGTGGAGATAAAAGGAAGCTTGGCACGGCAGGTGATGGCTTGGAGAGACTTACTGATAACCGAGACAGAGACTGAGGGATGCCATAAAAACCAAATCTTCCCTAAATCTGAGAATTCATAATTACATACTGAGTGCCAGCCAGAGAAAGTTCTGCTAATAATAGACAGAGCCTTCAGATGACTGACGTGGGTCTCAATGAGACCACCAAAAATCGGATGATTAAGCTTCATCCATTTCCGAAACCCATGGTGTTTGATTTTATCATTAAATCCTCTTATATTCCAGCAAAAAAAAATCCATAAGAGGGAAGGATTAGAGATTTGAAGGGTCTCCCACCCTAACACTATGCTTCAGCTGCTTTGAAAACCGCTTCGAGAACACTTGAATGAAACGGTCACCAACTTCGTTTGGGTTATCCTCATCTCCTGATAAGCTGTCGGAGTCCGAAACATCTACGGAGGAAGAGGGGGAGGATGTTGTGAAAGACCTCGAGAGATCCACACACAAACTAGCTGTCTCCAAACCCGGAACAGCAGCTTTTGAAGACGATGGGACTTTAGGAGTTTCAATTGGGGACCGAGGCTGATGATCATAGTTGTGTTCTTTCATGGAGGTCGGAGGCGGTTCAGCTACAGAGGGTAGGGGAGGAGCCTTCCTAGACTCAGGCAAATTTCCATCAAGAGAAGGTTGTTTTTTGACATAGATATGAACTTGCTTCTGTGAAACCTTTCCAGGCGGTTGAGGGACAATGGGTAACTGGCTGGCAATGGGGGCTTTTCCTTTATTGATTGTTTTCTTTGCTCTGGGGCAGGTCTCCGTAGTATGCTTGACCGAGTTGCAGGAAGAGCATGTTGGAGGGGACGCTGAACATCTCGATACTGTATGCCCAACCTTTTTGCAATGTGAGCATAAGGATGGCAACCAAGGGTTGGAGACTTTAATCCTCCTCACTTCTCCAGAATCAAATTGAGCGTTAACAGCCTCCGGTAGCGGTTTCCTGGGATCGATGAGAGTGTAAACCTTTGCCACTTCGATATTTGTCAGGTTTTCAGTAGATGGGTGAAGGCAAATCGGGTGGCCAACTAAACCTGCAATTTCCTGCAGAGCATCTCTGTTAAAGAATTGAAGAGGAACCCCCGTGAAGTCCAACCAAACTGGCACCATTGAGAGCTCTGGTTTTTCAGCTTGAATACCCGGAGACCATTTGGCGACAAACATAGTTTGGCCATCTACCTGCCAGAGACTCTGGCTTAGGATGCGTCTTCTTGCGTTTGGACAGGGAACCCGAAAGAGAAAAGCGTGGCCTTCCATTTTAGAGACAGAAATGTCTCGCTTCTGCCGACTCCAGATACCATTTATAATGGCACGTACAGCGGCCCGCGAATTTGCGAAGTGGTGGTGTCGGTTGCTGGAACATTAGCATTGACCGGAGTCAAAGTCAGATCTGGAATCTGAGCTGAAGTTGGGACCGGGTTACTTGGGTTGCTCTCCACCACAATGTCACTGACAGTGGGAGGAACCTTGACCGGAAGAGTGTCAGCTGCGTGAAGCACAGTCACTGATGGGGGAGAAGGGGGGTCTGCGGCTTTCTCATGGGAGAGAGGCGCTGAAGATCTCGTTGAGGAGAGAGGGGAACTGACGGATCCAGTGGGGATACCGTTTGGTGAAGATTGTTTGGGCTTTTTTTTCTTTGTCATTTGAGGCGGTGGGGGCCGACGCCGAGATCGGCGCCGGTGAAGACAAAACGAAAGGGATCGCACTTTTTCTCACGAGAGGAAAGGAGGAGAGAGAAAAAGCTTTTCCTCTTATGAAGTTATGATCAGCAACAACCACCATCCATGGCACTGGCACACCACTTGTTTCTCATGTGCAGCAGACTGGCCAACAGAGCCAGTAAGTGACTTCGGGGACGAGACATGTGTTTTGGTGACTTGTATCGATGTCTATAGGGGTGAAGCCATCTCTTAGTAAACTGTGCAATCATATTGTGTTGACTTGTATTATCATATAAATCGAGACGACTCACATATGCCTTCTATTATTTATGGCATTTAAATGTTTTTCTCTGTACTGTTTGAGATAGTATTTACTTGAATCTAGTGTTCTTTTACTTAATAGCAAAGGTTAGTATATAGAGTAAATTTCCTCTGGACCTTAACTTTGCTCAAACTCTGATAAAGTTTGAAAACGTGAACTGTTTTATTTATCTCCTAAGGATGAATAACAGACACTGCACCTAGAATGACCTAGGGTTTTGTTCTAGAGAGCCCAAGACTCTTCCAAGCTTCAAGAGGCCCCTAGCAAACCACAAAATACTCGATACCTCTAACCATCTGAACCTTTTCCAATTTATACTCAATTACTACATAGTTGATTTGGCATTGTTGATGAGCTCTTATCAAACGCATTCTCAAGTCTTTACCTATGCACTATCTCTCTTATGCAGAACTTATCACTTTTGTGTTTTTCTTTTCTTTATGTGCTTGTTGCATAACAGGGAAACCTGACTCCACAATCTGCATCTGACTGGATGGGAGAAAGTATATTACTCAACTACTGTTTCAGATTTTGGCCGATTATCTTCCTTCATGTACCTGTTTGTCCTGTATATTTGTGTTCATCCACTTCACACTAGGGAAGATATACAAAAACATAGCGCGGACTCGTGAATCATCGTGTGATCCTATAAGTTTTGGAATACAAACTCAAGTTTTGGGACACTAAAGAGACAGAGCAAGAACATCTCAAACCTCAAGCAGAAACCGTAGTTTGTGTATTAATCTCTCATTTTCTTCTTCTTCCCTTTTTCGTAGAATCAGAATCTTAAAACATGTAATCATTCTTGTATGGGCCACGTGCTTTTATTAGCACCTCAGGCTTTCCCGTGAAACGTGCTTCTGACGAGCCTACTGATCCTACAAAAGCAGTGCCGAAATCTTTTTGCTTTAACAATGTCCAAATAAGGACTCGGAAAGATGTAGTAGCATGAGCATCTTTTAACGAGGTATTTAGTTTCTCAGTTCTTAGGAATGATGTGCAAATGCATTTTAATGTCCCTGTCTATAGACGTTGCTGTCTTTATTTGTGATGCAATCAACTATTCACTGGTATATTTCGACTTTCAGTAGCTTTATGCTTACATCTGGTTGTCAACTCTAATGTGCCAGTATCTCGGTCAAAGGAAAAAAGTGGAAGCTGAGGAAAGGCGAAGGAGACAGAAGAAAGGGCGGGAAGAATTTGTCAAGATGCTAGAGGTATGTACCAAAGCAGTCTTAAAATTGATTGTAAATTGTACTTAGGAAAATAGATGATTCAACCCATTGTTTGTGCATTAAAATGTTAATTGTTTCCTTGATATATGTTTATTTATTTAGTTAGTCGAGTAGGGATTGCGGGGGTACAGAGACGGATTTCTGTACTTGCGTCGCGTGTTGTGTGCGAGATGGTGATGGGCAGGTTAGTCGATCTGTTGTCCAGTGTCTTCAGAGATCGATAATCGTCTACGGACGGTGCCATTGGACACTTATTCCATGTTGTCCTCTTCTGGGGGTGCCGGCGGTCACAGGATCCGTCAATAGGACCGTTGTTTGTTGTTTGGGTACTTTAGGTGCCGTGATTGCTCATATTTAGTCTGTTTTCCGTTTTTGGAGTGCTATGACCAGATTGCGTTTTCTGTGATTAGCATCCCATACCTCACTGAGTAACTCCCCTGTTACTCACCCCTCTTTCTTCCCTTTTGAGGTGAGACCGACGAGTAAATTTATGCTATGACGATCGGGTGCTACTTTTGGGATTTTACGGTTTTCAGTATTTTATTTTAAACATTATTTTAAGATTTTATTCGATTTATTGGATTTATGAGATTTATTTAACGATTTCCGAAAATAAAGTTGAGATTTTATTAATTGGAGTATTTGAGACATAAGTTAAGTTTGGTGGCAAGCCTTTCTCGACATCCGTCCCACCCAGTTCGTGGACCCCGCTGCTTTACGGAGGATGGGGATTCGAGAGGAGGTTCTCCGGCTACTGTAGCAGATGGGATTGGGTACGATGGCGACTCACCAGTACCACTGCTACCCTGATCTCGTGCGCCAGTTTCTTGCATCCGTTCGAGTTTACTACTTGAACGAGATTGTTCGGCGGGCCCAGGAGGGGATCTTCACTTTCATGATCCGCGGTATCCGCTACCGTCTCCCGCTCCCGGAGCTGTGCTCCATCTACGGTTTCGATCCAGATCTCTGTCACGTCGCACTGCCGGCTCAGTTCCCCGAGGTTCAGACTTTCTGAGCCTTCATCGGGAACGGCGCATATGATTCGAAGAAGTCCACGCAGACTGACGTGCGCCATCCGATCCTGCGATACATTTCCCGTGTGTTGGGCAACACCATCCTCTGTAAGATGGAGCTGGGTAAGATGCGCCTCTCTGAGTTGATACTCCTCTATTACAGCGTCTGAGAGCTGTTTGCCGACCAGTTCGATGGACCACCACCGGAGGACGAGGTTAACCTCGGCGCTGTTTTTGCACATCACTTGGTCTCTCTGAAGACCAAGCCTTTCTCCGGCACCGGGAGGAAATTCGAGACTGTTGGGTGTCTTCTCACTCCTATCATCCTCCACTTTGGTATAGATGTTACTCCTAGTACCGTCCTCACTCAGCGATCATTGATGGACGAGGAGCATCTTAAGCACGCCAAGTGGATCAAGGGTGATTGGCAGTGGTCTTTTCGGGACGAGCATGGCGACCATCTGATTTCGCTACCCCAGCGCGAAGAAGTGCCTCAGCGGAGGTGAGTGGGTGGAGCGGAACGCAGCTGATCGCGGTCGGGCTGAAAGCGGAGCTGGTCAACGTCATCGATAGCAGTGAGCGTGCGCTGGGGTAGCGAAATCAGATGGTCGCCATGCTCGTCCCGAAAAGACAATTGCCAATCACCCTTGATCCACTTGGTGTGGTTAAGATGCTCCTCGTCCATCAGCGATCGCTGAGTGAGGACGGTACTAGGAGTAACATCTATACCAAAGTGGAGGATGATAGGAGTAAGAAGACTCCCAACAGTCTCGAACTTCCTCCCGGTGCCAGAGAAAGGCTTGGTCTTCAGAGAGACCAAGTGATGTGCAAAAACAGCGCCGAGGTTAACCTCGTCCTCCGGTGGTGGCCCATCGAACTGGTCGGCAAACAGCTCTCGGACGCTGTAATAGAGGAGTATCAACTCAGAGAGGCGCATCTTACCTGGCTCCATCTTACAGAGGATGGTGTTGCCCAACACGCGGGCAATGTATCGCAGGATCGGATGGTGCACGTCAGTCTGCGTGGACTTCTTCGAATCATATGCGCTGTTCCCGATGAAGGCCCAGAAAGTCTGAACCTCGGGGAACTGAGCCGGCAGTGCAGCGTGACGGAGATCCGGATCGAAACCGTAGATGGAGAACAGCTCCGGGAGCGGGAGACGGTAGCGGATACTGCGGATCATGAAAGTGAGGATCCCCTCCTGGGCCCGCCGAACAATCTCGTTCGAGTAGTAAACTCGAACGGATGCGAGAAACTGGCGCACGAGATCAGGGTAGCAGTGGTACTGGTGAGTCGCCATCGTACCCAATCCCATCTGCTGCAGTAGCCGGAGAACCTCCTCTCGAATCCCCATCCTCCGAAAAGCAGCGGGGTCCACGAACTGGGTGGGACGGATGTCGACGCCTAACCATGCATTGTAGAACATGGTATCGTACTCGTCCCACTGCTCCAAAATGGGGCGGCGGGTGCAGTCATCGGACTCGGCAACCTCTCTAGGCGTGCCATCCCAAACACGAGCCGGGGTGATCTTCTGGCCTTCCCGTTTGGGCCAGGGCGGACGGGAGGCGGGGCCCGCTGAAGGCGTAGGGGCGGGAGCTGACGAAGACACGCCCGCAGCGTTCCACCACCGTCACTTCCCCCGCCTCCTACTCTCCCCGCGGACACCGCGACTTTTCAGCGATACATGATCGAGAGCGTTCAGAGTTTATGGAGTGCGATCACTACCCTTTCTCGGTGTGGATGCATCCGACCTGGCTCTCCTCCTCGCCGACATTCCCGTTCCCGCTCCCCACCGCTTCCCCCGGCTGCTCCCAATTCGCCAGACGCGGTTGTTGATGAGGAGTAGTTCATCTCCTTCTTTCGGTTATCTTTTTCTTTTCTTTTCTTTTTCCTTTTGAGTCATTTTTTGTTTTTGTTTTTTTTGGAGTCAGTTTGTCTTATGGAACTTATTTGGATATTTTTTATGTTATGCATGTTCTTTCTCACTTGTGTTGTGTTTTAGTGTGTCAACAGTATTACATTTGGAGGGTTCAATCGGTTTTTAAAACCTTTTGAATGGTTCTGTATGCTTTCATATAGTTGGTGCCTGCTTACGCGCAAGGTGTCGGTCGACACCACTGCCGTTCACCTGTGTCGGTCGACACTCAACACGACCAGAGGTAAACATGCTTCATTCTAAGTCCAATTTTGTTCCATTTCTTTTATTTCTTACTGACTTCAGGCCTGATACCACTGGGGACAGTGTTACTCAAGTCTGGGGGAGGTTGTTACTAACTGTGTGTTTTCTTTTGAGAGTCAGTTGTGTCAGTTTTATTGAGTCAAAAGTTTATCCGGAAATGAGCTCTTCTTGGAATAAGCTGTTTTAGCAACCACCTTAGTGACCATTCTTACAGCTATTGACAGCAGACCCTACTAAAACAAAATTTCAAAGGTAAATCAATCTATCTAATTCCCCATATCTGTTTGAGTGTTTGAATGATCCAAAGCTGTCCTATACATAATGAACTTAATTTTTCTCATCTTGGGGCTTGGCATACTTTGAATCGGAATCCTTGTTCATATCTGATAGGATTAGTTTGTGATTATGGTTTCCCTCTCTCTTCCCTTCATTGTCTTTTATAAAAAAAAAAAAAAAAAGTTTCATAGTTCGGAAAGAAATGAACTGAGAAATTAGCGGCAACCCCGTTGGTTTTTGAGATTCATGGAAACCTGTATAAAATAAAAAGAACAGTCAGTCAATAAAAAAAATAAAATGATACCCTAGTAGGGAGAAATTGGCTGACTGGAAGTGAGAAAAGGGAGAGGAAAGAAACCAAAAGCAGATTAGTCTAACATTTGGTATTTGAATAAGTAAGAATCCATGTGTTCTTTGATCGATATTCCCTCAATGAGACTTCACTTAAATTTAATAAGGTTAGTAATGGTGATTTTAGATTTCTCTAATGGATTGTGGGTTGATATAGGATGGTTGATAAGCCTGCGGAAAAGTAATTGAAATTTTGTCTGATGTTAACCTGTTTTATGTGGCTTACAAAAGTGTTAGTTAATTCAGTGTTCTAAAGATTAAGTGAGTTTCTATTGTTTTCAAACCTCTTCCACAGGTTTAGTCTTATGTTTTGCTTGAGGGCAAGCAAAAGCTAAGTCTGGGGGAGTTGATATATCATGGTTTTTATGGCTTTTAACCATGATATAAGTCAAGTATTTGGAGTCTTTTTGGTATTTTTAGAGTCTTTTCGAGTCTTTTGCATGTTTAGGTGCGGTTTGGACTTAATTGAAGATATTAGAGCATTATGGAGCAAGTGGATCTTTATATCTGAAAAGAGCAACTTGGAGACCCTCTTTGAGGTTGGTGTAGGTCGACACCACCCTTGGTGTCGACCGACACCAATCGTGATTGCACCCTACAAGCGAGTTTTACAAGGTTTGAAGATTTAAAGAAACAGCCCAGAAGTTCTATCTATTTGCAAAACAAGCCCTTTTCGTGATTTAGACTATAATTAGGTTTTAAAAGCCATGTTTTATCTTTACCTTTAATTTTATCTTGAAACCTAGAGAGAGATTGCTAGAGAGCTTTGGAGAGACAAATCTGAACTCACTTTGTTAGAGAG
>FNXX01000340.1:0-14834 GCA_900108845.1 Iljinskaea planisiliqua
AGACACCGTTAATCAACAAATTCCCATAGGCCAAAAACTCGAATCTGGAACTAAAATGATTCCTTTAAAGATCAGAAAAGAAACTTCATTTCCCCAAATGCATAAAACATAATTTTAAAGAGTAAGAATTGTCATAACAATTAAGAGACACATTAATCCCAAAATCCGATATATCAAAAAGAGGAATCTGGCACTGAAATGAGTCCAATGAAGATCAGAAACTTACTTTTGTCCCTAAATGCATAATGCATAATTTTAAGGAGTAAGAATGGTCATAACAATTAATAACACTAAATGAGGAATGAGAAGCATAAATACCTTGTTTCTTACTCATTGAGACACCGTTAATCAACAAAATCCAATATACCAAAAAGTGGAATCTGGAACTGAAATGAGTCCAATGAAGATCAGAAAACTAACTTCTTGTCCCCAAATGCATAATTCATAATTTTAAGGAGTAAGAATGGTCATAAAAATTAATAACACTAGAAATATGAACTGTGGGACACGTAAATGAGGAATGAGAAGTATAAATACCTTGTTTCTTACTCATTGAGACACGTTAATCAACAAAATCCAATATACCAAAAGAGGAATCTGGAATTGAAATGAGTCCAATGAAGATCAGAAAACTAACTTCTTGTCCCTAAATGCACAATGCACAATTTTGAGGAGTAAGAATGGTCATAACAATGAATACCACTAGAAATATGGATTGTGGACACCGAAATGAGGAATGAGAAGCATAAATACATTGTTTTTATTTATTGAGAGACATCGTTAATCAACAAAATCCATAGGCCAAAAACTGTAATCTGGAACTAAAATGATCCTTAAAGATCAGAAAAAACTTCATTCCCCAAATGCATAAAACAAATTTAAAAGAGTAAGACTGGTCATAACAATGAATACCACTAGAAATATGCACTGTGGGACACCTAAATGAGGAATAAGAAGCATAAATACCTTGTTTCTTACTCATTACGAGACACTGTTCATACAAAATCCGATATTCCAAAAAGAGGAATCTGGAACTGAAATGAGTCTAATGAAGATCAGAAAACTACTTTCTTGTCCCCAAATGCATAATGCATAATTTTAAGGAGTAAGAATGGTCATACAATTAATAACACTAGAAATATGAACTGTGGGACACGTAAATGAGGAATGAGAAGCATAAATACCTTGTTTCTTACTCATTGAGACACACCGTTAAACAAAATCCAATATAAAAAAGGAATCTGGAATTGAAATGAGTCCAATGAAGATCAGAAAACTAATTCTTGTCCCAAATGCATAATTCATAATTTTAAGGAGTAAGAATGGTCATAAAATTAATACACTAGAAATATGAACTGTGGGACACGTAAATGAGGAATGAGAAGTATAAATACCTTGTTTCTTACTCATTGAGACACACCGTTAATCAACAAAATCCAATATACCAAAAAGAGGAATCTGGAACTGAAATGAGTCCAATGAAGATCAGAAAACTAACTTCTTGTCCCCAAATGCATAATGCATAATTTTAAGGAGTAAGAATGGTCATAAAAATTAATAACTAGAAATATGAACTGTGGGACACGTAAATGAGGAATGAGAAGTATAAATACCTTGTTTCTTACTCATTGAGACACACCGTTAATCAACAAAATCCAATATACCAAAAAGAGGAATCTGGAATTGAAATGAGTCCAATGAAGATCAGAAAACTAACTTCTTGTCCCTAAATGCACAATGCACAATTTTGAGGAGTAAGAATGGTCATAACAATGAATACCACTAGAAATATGGATGTGGGACACCTAAATGAGGAATGAGAAGCATAAATACATTATTTTTCATTTATTGAGAACATCGTTAATCAACAAAATCCTATAGGCCAAAAAGAATCTGGAACTAAAATGATTCCTATAAAGTTTAGAAAAGAAACTTCATGTCCCCAAATGCATAAAACATAATTTTAAGAGTAAGAATGGTCATAACAATTAATACACTAGAAATATGCACTGTGGGACACCTAAATGAGGAATAGAAGCATAAATACCTTGTTTCTTACTCATTGAGACACTGTTCATTCACAAAATCCGATATTCCAAAAAGAGGAATCTGGAATGAAATGAGTCAATGAAGATCAGAAAACTACTTTCTTGTCCCCAAATGCATAATGCATAATTTTAAGGAGTAAGAATGGTCATAAAATTAATAACACTAGAAATATGAACTGTGGGACACGTAAATGAGGAATGAGAAGCATAAATACCTTGTTTCTTACTCATTGAGACACACCGTTAATCAACAAAATCCAATATACCAAAAAGAGGAATCTGGAATTGAAATGAGTCCAATGAAGATCAGAAAACTAACTTCTTGTCCCCAAATGCATAATTCATAATTTTAAGGAGTAAGAATGGTCATAAAAATTAATAACACTAGAAATATGAACTGTGGGACACGTAAATGAGGAATGAGAAGTATAAATACCTTGTTTCTTACTCATTGAGACACACCGTTAATCAACAAAATCCAATATACCAAAAAGAGGAATCTGGAACTGAAATTAGTCCAATGAAGATCAGAAAACTAACTTCTTGTCCCCAAATGCATAATTCATAATTTTAAGGAGTAAGAATAGTCATAAAAATTAATAACACTAGAAATATGAACTGTGGGACACGTAAATGAGGAATGAGAAGTATAAATACCTTGTTTCTTACTCATTGAGACACACCGTTAATCAACAAAATCCAATATACCAAAAAGAGGAATCTGGAATTGAAATGAGTCCAATGAAGATCAGAAAACTAACTTCTTGTCCCTAAATGCACAATGCACAATTTTGAGGAGTAAGAATGGTCATAACAATGAATACCACTAGAAATATGGATTGTGAGACACCGAAATGAGGAATGAGAAGCATAAATACATTGTTTTTAATTTATTGAGAGACACCGTTAATCAACAAATTCCCATAGGCCAAAAACTCGAATCTGGAACTAAAATGATTCCTTTAAAGATCAGAAAAGAAACTTCATTTCCCCAAATGCATAAAACATAATTTTAAAGAGTAAGAATTGTCATAACAATTAAGAGACACCGTTAATCCTCAAAATCCGATATATCAAAAAGAGGAATCTGGCACTGAAATGAGTCCAATGAAGATCAGAAAGCTTACTTCTTGTCCCTAAATGCATAATGCATAATTTTAAGGAGTAAGAATGGTCATAACAATTAATAACACCTAAATGAGGAATGAGAAGCATAAATACCTTGTTTCTTACTCATTGAGAGACACCGTTAATCAACAAAATCCAATATACCAAAAAGTGGAATCTGGAACTGAAATGAGTCCAATGAAGATCAGAAAACTAACTTCTTGTCCCCAAATGCATAATTCATAATTTTAAGGAGTAAGAATGGTCATAAAAATTAATAACACTAGAAATATGAACTGTGGGACACGTAAATGAGGAATGAGAAGTATAAATACCTTGTTTCTTACTCATTGAGACACACCGTTAATCAACAAAATCCAATATACCAAAAAGAGGAATCTGGAATTGAAATGAGTCCAATGAAGATCAGAAAACTAACTTCTTGTCCCTAAATGCACAATGCACAATTTTGAGGAGTAAGAATGGTCATAACAATGAATACCACTAGAAATATGGATTGTGGGACACCTAAATGAGGAATGAGAAGCATAAATACATTATTTTTCATTTATTGAGAGACATCGTTAATCAACAAAATCCTATAGGCCAAAAACTGTAATCTGGAACTAAAATGATTCCTATAAAGTTTAGAAAAGAAACTTCATGTCCCCAAATGCATAAAAAAAATTTAAAAGAGTAAGACTGGTCATAACAATGAATACCACTAGAAATATGCACTGTGGGACACCTAAATGAGGAATAAGAAGCATAAATACCTTGTTTCTTACTCATTACGAGACACTGTTCATTCACAAAATCCGATATTCCAAAAAGAGGAATCTGGCTGAAATGAGTCTAATGAAGATCAGAAAACTACTTTCTTGTCCCCAAATGCATAATGCATAATTTTAAGGAGTAAGAATGGTCATAAAATTAATAACACTAGAAATATGAACTGTGGGACACGTAAATGAGGAATGAGAAGTATAAATACCTTGTTTCTTACTCATTGAGACACACCGTTAATCAACAAAATCCAATATACCAAAAAGAGGAATCTGGAATTGAAATGAGTCCAATGAAGATCAGAAAACTAACTTCTTGTCCCCAAATGCATAATGCATAATTTTAAGGAGTAAGAATGGTCATAAAAATTAATAACACTAGAAATATGAACTGTGGGACACGTAAATGAGGAATGAGAAGTATAAATACCTTGTTTCTTACTCATTGAGACACACCGTTAATCAACAAAATCCAATATACCAAAAAGAGGAATCTGGAATTGAAATGAGTCCAATGAAGATCAGAAAACTAACTTCTTGTCCCTAAATGCACAATGCACAATTTTGAGGAGTAAGAATGGTCATAACAATGAATACCACTAGAAATATGGATTGTGGGACACCTAAATGAGGAATGAGAAGCATAAATACATTATTTTTCATTTATTGAGAACATCGTTAATCAACAAAATCCTATAGGCCAAAAATTAATCTGGAACTAAAATGATTCCTATAAAGTTTAGAAAAAAACTTCATGTCCCCAAATGCATAAAACAAATTTAAAGAGTAAGATGGTCATAACAATGAATACCACTAGAAATATGCACTGTGGGACACCTAAATGAGGAATAAGAAGCATAAATACCTTGTTTCTTACTCATTACGAGACACTGTTCATTCACAAAATCCGATATTCCAAAAAGAGGAATCTGGAACTGAAATGAGTCTAATGAAGATCAGAAAACTACTTTCTTGTCCCCAAATGCATAATGCATAATTTTAAGGAGTAAGATGGTCATAACAATTAATAACACTAGAAATATGAACTGTGGGACACGTAAATGAGGAATGAGAAGCATAAATACCTTGTTTCTTACTCATTGAGACACACCGTTAATCAACAAAATCCAATATACCAAAAGGAATCTGGAATGAAATGAGTCCAATGAAGATCAGAAAACTAACTTCTTGTCCCCAAATGCATAATTCATAATTTTAAGGAGTAAGAATGGTCATAAAATTAATAACACTAGAAATATGAACTGTGGGACACGTAAATGAGGAATGAGAAGTATAAATACCTTGTTTCTTACTCATTGAGACACACCGTTAATCAACAAAATCCAATATACCAAAAAGAGGAATCTGGAATTGAAATGAGTCCAATGAAGATCAGAAAACTAACTTCTTGTCCCTAAATGCACAATGCACAATTTTGAGGAGTAAGAATGGTCATAACAATGAATACCTAGAAATATGGATTGTGGGACACCGAAATGAGGAATGAGAAGCATAAATACATTGTTTTTAATTTATTGAGAGACACCGTTAATCAACAAATTCCCATATGGCCAAAAACTCGAATCTGGAACTAAATGATTCCTTTAAAGATCAGAAAGAAACTTCATTTCCCCAAATGCATAAAACATAATTTTAAGAGTAAGAATTGTCATAACAATTAAGAGACACCGTTAATCCTCAAAATCCGATATATCAAAAAGAGGAATCTGGCACAGAAATGAGTCCAATGAAGATCAGAAGCTTACTTCTTGTCCCTAAAATGCATAATGCATAATTTTAAGGAGTAAGAATGGTCATAACAATTAATAACACCTAAATGAGGAATGAGAGACGCATAAATACCTTGTTTCTTACTCATTGAGAGACACCCGTTAATCAAACAAAATCCAAAGTATACCAAAAAGTGGAATCTGGAACTGAAATGAGTCCAATGAAGTCAGAAAACTAACTTCTTGTCCCCAAATGCATAATCATAATTTTAAGGAGTAAGAATGGTCATAAAATTAATACACTAGAAATATGAACTGTGGGACACGTAAATGAGGAATGAGAAGTATAAATACCTTGTTTCTTACTCATTGAGACACACCTTAATCAACAAAATCCAATATACCAAAAAGTGGAATCTGGAATTGAAATGAGTCCAATGAAGATCATAAAGTACTTCTTGTCCCAAATGCATAATGCAAATTTTAAGAGTAAGAATGGTCATAAATTAATAAACACCTAAATGAGGAATGAGAAGCATAAATACCTTGTTTCTTACTCATTGAGAGACACCGTTAATCAACAAAATCCAATATACCAAAAAGGGAATCTGGAACTGAAATGAGTCAATGAAGATCAGAAAACTAATTTCTTGTCCCCAAATGCATAATGCATAATTTTAAGGAGTAAGAATGGTCATAAAATTAATAACACTAGAAATATGAACTGTGGGACACGTAAATGAGGAATGAGAAGCATAAATACCTTGTTTCTTACTCATTGAGACACACGTTAATCAACAAAATCCAATATACCAAAAAGAGGAATCTGGAATTGAAATGAGTCCAATGAAGATCAGAAAACTACTTCTTGTCCCAAATGCATAATGCATAATTTTAAGGAGTAAGAATGGTCATAACATTAATAACACCTAAATGAGGAATGAGAAGCATAAAATACCTTGTTTCTTACTCATTGAGAGACACCGTTAATCAACAAAATCCAATATACCAAAAAGAGGAATCTGGAACTGAAATGAGTCCAATGAAGATCAGAAAACTAACTTCTTGTCCCCAAATGCATAATTCATAATTTTAAGGAGTAAGAATGTCATAAAATTAATAACACTAGAAATATGAACTGTGGGACACGTAAATGAGGAATGAGAAGTATAAATACCTTGTTTCTACTCATTGAGACACACCGTTAATCAACAAAATCCAATATACCAAAAAGAGGAATCTGGAATTGAAATGAGTCCAATGAAGATCAGAAAACTAACTTCTTGTCCCTAAATGCACAATGCACAATTTTGAGGAGTAAGAATGGTCATAACAATGAATACCACTAGAAATATGGATTGTGAGACACCGAAATGAGGAATGAGAAGCATAAATACATTGTTTTTAATTTATTGAGAGACACCGTTAATCAACAAATTCCCATAGGCCAAAAACTCGAATCTGGAACTAAATGATTCCTTTAAAGATCAGAAAAGAAACTTCATTTCCCCAAATGCATTAAAACATAATTTTAAAGAGTAAGAATTGTCATAACAATTAAGAGACACCGTTAATCCTCAAAATCCGATATATCAAAAAGAGGAATCTGGCACTGAAATGAGTCCAATGAAGATCAGAAAGCTTACTTCTTGTCCCTAAATGCATAATGCATAATTTTAAGGAGTAAGAATGGTCATAACAATTAATAACACCTAAATGAGGAATGAGAAGCATAAATACCTTGTTTCTTACTCATTGAGAGACACCGTTAATCAACAAATCCAATATACCAAAAAGTGGAATCTGGAACTGAAATGAGTCCAATGAAGATCAGAAAACTAACTTCTTGTCCCCAAATGCATAATTCATAATTTTAAGGAGTAAGAATGGTCATAAAAATTAATAACACTAGAAATATGAACTGTGGGACACGTAAATGA
Organism: Iljinskaea planisiliqua; assembly: GCA_900108845.1. Taxonomy (NCBI): domain Eukaryota; kingdom Viridiplantae; phylum Streptophyta; class Magnoliopsida; order Brassicales; family Brassicaceae; genus Iljinskaea; species Iljinskaea planisiliqua. The sequence goes on from FNXX01000340.1 coordinate 7,611, forward strand.
GGAATGAGAAGTATAAATACCTTGTTTCTTACTCATTGAGACACACCGTTAATCAACAAAATCCAATATACCAAAAAGAGGAATCTGGAATTGAAATGAGTCCAATGAAGATCAGAAAACTAACTTCTTGTCCCTAATGCACAATGCACAATTTTGAGGAGTAAGAATGGTCATAACAATGAATACCACTAGAAATATGGATTGTGAGACACTGAAATGAGGAATGAGAAGCATAAATACATTGTTTTTAATTTATTGAGAGACACCGTTAATCAACAAATTCCCATAGGCCAAAAACTCGAATCTGGAACTAAAATGATTCCTTTAAAGATCAGAAAAGAAACTTCATTTCCCCAAATGCATAAAACATAATTTTAAAGAGTAAGAATTGTCATAACAATTAAGAGACACCGTTAATCCTCAAAATCCGATATATCAAAAAGAGGAATCTGGCACTGAAATGAGTCCAATGAAGATCAGAAAGCTTACTTCTTGTCCCTAAATGCATAATGCATAATTTTAAGGAGTAAGAATGGTCATAACAATTAATAACACCTAAATGAGGAATGAGAAGCATAAATACCTTGTTTCTTACTCATTGAGAGACACCGTTAATCAACTAAAATCCAATATACCAAAAAGAGGAATCTGGAACTGAAATGAGTCCAATGAAGATCAGAAAACTACTTCTTGTCCCCAAATGCATAATTCATAATTTTAAGGAGTAAGAATGGTCATAAAATTAATAACACTAGAAATATGAACTGTGGGACACGTAAATGAGGAATGAGAAGTATAAATACCTTGTTTCTTACTCATTGAGACACACCGTTAATCAACAAAATCCAATATACCAAAAAGAGGAATCTGGAATTGAAATGAGTCCAATGAAGATCAGAAAACTAACTTCTTGTCCCTAAATGCACAATGCACAATTTTGAGGAGTAAGAATGGTCATAACAATGAATACCACTAGAAATATGGATTGTGGGACACCTAAATGAGGAATGAGAGCATAAATACATTATTTTTCATTTATTGAGAGACATCGTTAATCAACAAAATCCTGTAGGCCAAAAAATGCAATCTGGAACTAAAATGATTCCTATAAAGTTTAGAAAAGAACTTCATTGTCCCCAAATGCATAAAACAAAATTTAAAAGAGTAAGACTGGTCATAACAACGAATACCACTAGAAATAGCACTGTGGGACACCTAAATGAGAATAAGAAGCATAAATACCTTGTTTCTTACTCATTACGAGACACTGTTCATTCACAAATCCGATATTCCAAAAAGAGGAATCTGGAACTGAAATGAGTCTAATGAATATCAGAAAACTACTTTCTTGTCCCCAAATGCATAATGCATAATTTTAAGGAGTAAGAATGGTCATAACAATTAATAACACTAGAAATATGAACTGTGGGACACGTAAATGAGGAATGAGAAGCATAAATACCTTGTTTCTTACTCATTGAGACACACCGTTAATCAACAAAATCCAATATACCAAAAAGAGGAATCCGGAATTGAAATGAGTCCAATGAAGATCAGAAAACTAACTTCTTGTCCCCAAATGCATAATTCATAATTTTTAAGGGAGTAAGAATGGTCATAAAAATTAATAACACTAGAAATATGAACTGTGGGACACGTAAATGAGGAATGAGAAGTATAAATACCTTGTTTCTTACTCATTGAGACACACCGTTAATCAACAAAATCCAATATACCAAAAAGAGGAATCTGGAACTGAAATTAGTCCAATGAAGATCAGAAAACTAACTTCTTGTCCCCAAATGCATAATTCATAATTTTAAGGAGTAAGAATAGTCATAAAAAATTAATACCACTAGAAATATGAACTGTGGGACACGTAAATGAGGAATGAGAAGTATAAAATACCTTGTTCTTACTCATTGAGACACACCGTTAATCAACAAAATCCAATTACCAAAAAGAGGAATCTGGAATTGAAATGAGTCCAATGAAGATCAGAAAACTAACTTCTTGTCCCTAAATGCACAATGCACAATTTTGAGGAGTAAGAATGGTCATAACAATGAATACCACTAGAAATATGGATTGTGAGACACCGAAATGAGGAATGAGAAGCATAAATACATTGTTTTTAATTTATTGAGAGACACCGTTAATCAACAAATTCCCATAGGCCAAAAACTCGAATCTGGAACTAAAATGATCCTTTAAAGATCAGAAAAGAAGGTTCATTTCCCCAAATGCATAAAACATAATTTTAAAGAGTAAGAATTGTCATAACAATTAAGAGACACCGTTAATCCTCAAAATCCGATATATCAAAAAGAGGAATCTGGCACTGAAATGAGTCCAATGAAGATCAGAAAGCTTACTTCTTGTCCCTAAATGCATAATGCATAATTTTAAGGAGTAAGAATGGTCATAACAATTAATAACACCTAAATGAGGAATGAGAAGCATAAATACCTTGTTTCTTACTCATTGAGAGACACGTTAATCAACAAAATCCAATATACCAAAAAGTGGAATCTGGAACTGAAATGAGTCCAATGAAGATCAGAAAACTAACTTCTTGTCCCCAAATGCATAATTCATAATTTTAAGGAGTAAGAATGGTCATAAGAATTAATAACACTAGAAATATGAACTGTGGGACACGTAAATGAGGAATGAGAAGTATAAATACCTTGTTTCTTACTCATTTAGACACACCGTTAATCAACAAAATCCAATATACCAAAAGAGGAATCTGGAATTGAAATGAGTCCAATGAAGATCAGAAAAATAACTTCTTGTCCCCAAATGCACAATGCACAATTTTGAGGAGTAAGAATGGTCATAACAATGAATACCACTAGAAATATGGATTGTGAGACACCGAAATGAGGAATGAGAAGCATAAATACATTGTTTTTAATTTATTGAGAGACACCGTTAATCAACAAATTCCCATAGGCCAAAAACTCGAATCTGGAACTAAAATGATTACTTTAAAGATCAGAAAAGAAACTTCATTTCCCCAAATGCATAAAACATAATTTTAAAGAGTAAGAATTGTCATAACAATTAAGAGACACCGTTAATCCTCAAAATCCGATATATCAAAAAGAGGAATCTGGCACTGAAATGAGTCCAATGAAGATCAGAAAGCTTACTTCTTGTCCCTAAATGCATAATGCATAATTTTAAGGAGTAAGAATGGTCATAACAATTAATAACACCTAAATGAGGAATGAGAAGCATAAATACCTTGTTTCTTACTCATTGAGAGACACCGTTAATCCTCAAAATCCGATATATCAAAAAGAGGAATCTGGCACTGAAATGAGTCCAATGAAGATTAGAAAGCTTACTTCTTGTCCCTAAATGCATAATTCATAATTTTAAGGAGTAAGAATGGTCATAAAAATTAATAACACTAGAAATATGAACTGTGGGACACGTAAATGAGGAATGAGAAGTATAAATACCTTGTTTCTTACTAATTGAGACACACCGTTAAGCAACAAAATCCAATATACCAAAAAGAGGAATCTGGAATTGAAATGAGTCCAATGAAGATCAGAAAACTAACTTCTTGTCCCTAAATGCACAATGCACAATTTTGAGGAGTAAGAATGGTCATAACAATGAATACCACTAGAAATATGGATTGTGGGATACCTAAATGAGGAATTAGAAGCATAAATACATTATTTTTCATTTATTGAGAGACATCGTTAATCAACAAAATCCTGTAGGCCAAAAATGCAATCTGGAACTAAAATGATTCCTATAAAGTTTAGAAAAGGAACTTCATGTCCCCAAATACATAAAACAAAATTTAAAAGAGTAAGACTGGTCATAACAATGAATACCACTAGAAATATGCACTGTGGGACACCTAAATGAGGAATAAGAAGCATAAATACCTTGTTTCTTACTCATTACGAGACACTGTTCATTCACAAAATCCGATATTTCCAAAAAGAGGAATCTGGAACTAAAATGAGTCTAATGAATATCAGAAAACTACTTTCTTGTCCCCAAATGCATAATGCATAATTTTAAGGAGTAGAATGGTCATAACAATTAATAACACTAGAAATATGAACTGTGGGACACGTAAATGAGGAATGAGAAGCATAAATACCTTGTTTCTTACGCATTGAGACACACCGTTAATCAACAAAATCCAATATACCAAAAAGAGGAATCCGGAATTGAAATGAGTCCAATGAAGATCAGAAAACTAACTTCTTGTCCCCAAATGCATAATTTCATAATTTTAAGGAGTAAGAAATGGTCATAAAAATTAATAACACTAGAAATATGAACTGTGGGACACGTAAATGAGGAATGAGAAGTATAAATACCTTGTTTCTTACTCATTGAGACACACCGTTAATCAACAAAATCCAATATACCAAAAAGAGGAATCTGGAACTGAAATTAGTCCAATGAAGATCAGAAAACTAACTTCTTGTCCCCAAATGCATAATTCATAATTTTAAGGAGTAAGAATAGTCATAAAAATTAATACCACTAGAAATATGAACTGTGGGACACGTAAATGAGGAATGAGAAGTATAAATACCTTGTTTCTTACTCATTGAGACACACCGTTAATCAACAAAATCCAATGTACCAAAAAGAGGAATCTGGAATTGAAATGAGTCCAATGAAGATCAGAAACTAACTTTCTTGTCCCTAAATGCACAATGCACAATTTTGAGGAGTAAGAATGGTCATAACAATGAATACCACTAGAAATATGGATTGTGAGACACCGAAATGAGGAATGAGAAGCATAAATACATTGTTTTTAATTTATTGAGAGACACCGTTAATCAACAAATTCCCATAGGCCAAAAACTCGAATCAGGAACTAAAATGACTCCTTTAAAGATCAGAAAAGAAACTTCATTTCCCCAAATGCATAAAACATAATTTTAAAGAGTAAGAATTGTCATAACAATTTAAGAGACACCGTTAATCCTCAAAATCCGATATATCAAAAAGAGGAATCTGGCACTGAAATGAGTCCAATGAAGATTCAGAAAGCTTACTTCTTGTCCCTAAATGCATAATGCATAATTTTTAAGGAGTAAGAATGGTCAATAACAATTAATAACACCTAAATGAGGAATGAGAAGCATAAATACCTTGTTTCTTACTCATTGAGAGACACGTTAATCAACAAAATCCAATATACCAAAAAGTGGAATCTGGAACTGAAATGAGTCCAATGAAGATCAGAAAACTAACTTCTTGTCCCAAATGCATAATTCATAATTTTAAGGAGTAAGAATGGTCATAAAATTAATAACACTAGAAATATGAACTGTGGGACACGTAAATGAGGAATGAGAAGTATAAATACCTTGTTTCTACTCATTGAGACACACCGTTAATCAACAAAATCCAATATACCAAAAAGAGGAATCTGGAATTGAAATGAGTCCAATGAAGATCAGAAAACTAACTTCTTGTCCCTAAATGCACAATGCACAATTTTGAGGAGTAAGAATGGTCATAACAATGAATACCACTAGAAATATGGATTGTGGACACCTAAATGAGGAATGAGAAGCATAAATACATTATTTTTCATTTATTGAGAGACATGTTAATCAACAAAATCCTATAGGCCAAAAACTGTAATCTGGAACTAAAATGATTCCTATAAAGTTTAGAAAAAAGAAACTTCATGTCCCCAATCGCATAAAACAAAATTTAAAAGAGTAAGACTGGTCATAACAATGAATACCACTAGAAATATGCACTGTGGGACACCTAAATGAGGAATAAGAAGCATAAATACCTTGTTTCTTACTCATTACGAGACACTGTTCATTCACAAAATCCGATATTCCAAAAAGAGGAATCTGGAACTGAAATGAGTCTAATGAAGATCAGAAAACTACTTTCTTGTCCCCAAATGCATAATGCATAATTTTAAGGAGTAAGAATGGTCATAACAATTAATAACACTAGAAATATGAACTGTGGGACACGTAAATGAGGAATGAGAAGCATAAATACCTTGTTTCTTACTCATTGAGACACACCGTTAATCAACAAATCCAATATACCAAAAAGAGGAATCTGGAATTGAAATGAGTCCAATGAAGATCAGAAAACTAACTTCTTGTCCCCAAATGCATAATTCATAAATTTTAAGGAGTAAGAATGGTCATAAAAATTAATAACACTAGAAATATGAACTGTGGGACACGTAAATGAGGAATGAGAAGTATAAATACCTTGTTTCTTACTCATTGAGACACACCGTTAATCAACAAAATCCAATATACCAAAAAGAGGAATCTGGAACTGAAATTAGTCCAATGAAGATCAGAAAACTAACTTCTTGTCCCCAAATGCATAATTCATAATTTTAAGGAGTAAGAATAGTCATAAAAATTAATAACACTAGAAATATGAACTGTGGGACACGTAAATGAGGAATGAGAAGTATAAATACCTTGTTTCTTACTCATTGAGACACACCGTTAATCAACAAAATCCAATATACCAAAAAGAGGAATCTGGAATTGAAATGAGTCCAATGAAGATCAGAAAACTAACTTCTTGTCCCTAAATGCACAATGCACAATTTTGAGGAGTAAGAATGGTTCATAACAATGAATACCACTAGAAATATGGATTGTGAGACACGAAATGAGGAATGAGAAGCATAAATACATTGTTTTTAATTTATTGAGAGACACCGTTAATCAACAAATTCCCATAGGCCAAAAACTCGAATCTGGAACTAAAATGATTCCTTTAAAGATCAGAAAAGAAACTTCATTTCCCCAAATGCATAAAACATAATTTTAAAGAGTAAGAATTGTCATAACAATTAAAGAGACACCGTTAATCCTCAAAAATCCGATATATCAAAAAGAGGAATCTGGCAACTGAAATGAGTCCAATGAAGATCAGAAAGCTTACTTCTTGTCCCTAAATGCATAATGCATAATTTTAAGGAGTAAGAATGGTCATAACAATTAATAACACCTAAATGAGGAATGAGAAGCATAAATACCTTGTTTCTTACTCATTGAGAGACACCGTTAATCAACAAAATCCAATATACCAAAAAAGTGGAATCTGGAACTGAAATGAGTCCAATGAAGATCAGAAAACTAACTTCTTGTCCCCAAATGCATAATTCATAATTTTAAGGAGTAAGAATGGTCATAAAAATTAATAACACTAGAAATATGAACTGTG
>FNXX01000336.1:0-15042 GCA_900108845.1 Iljinskaea planisiliqua
CGCGATGAAAACCTGTCTGATGCACAGTCGGATGGACTGACGGTGCGAAAATTAGGTTTTCAGGATGAAAACCTGTTTGATGGATGTCGGGATGGACTGACGGGGCAAAAATCACGTTTTCGGGATGAAACCTTCTGATGGACTGTCGGGATGGACTGACGGGGCGAAAATAAGGTTTTCCCCGATGAAAACCTGTCTGATGGACAATCGGGATGGACTGATGGGGCGAAAATCAGGTTTTCCCGATGAAAACTTGTCTGATGGACTGTCGGATCGACTGACGGGGCGAAAATCAGGTTTTCGCGATGAAAACCAGTCTGATGGACTGTCGGGATGGACTGACGGGGCGGAAATCAGGTTTTCGGATGAAAACCTCTCTGATGGACTTTCCAGATGTACTGGGTGGATGAAAAATCAGGTTTTCGCGATGAATACCTGTCTGATGGACTGTCGGATGATCTGACGGGGCGAAATCAGGTTTTCCCCGATGAAAACCTGTCTGATGGACAATCGGGATGGACTGACGGGGCAAAATTCAGGTTTTCCCCGATGAAAACCTGTCTGATGGACTGTCGGGATGGACTGTCGGGATGACTGACGAGTCGAAAATCAGGTTTTCGGGACGAAAAACCTGTCTGATGGACTGTCCCGATGGACTGGGTGGTCGATAGTCAGGTTTTCGCGATGAAAACCTTTCTGATGGACTGTAGGGATGGACTGACGAGCGAAAATCAGGTTTTCGCCGATGAAAATCTGTCTGATGGACTGTCAGGATGGACTGACAGGGCGAAAATCAAGTTTTCGCGATGAAAACCTGTCTGATGAACTGTCGGGATGGACTGGGGACGAAAATCAGGTTTTCGCGATGAAAACCTGTCTAATGGACTGTCGGGATGGACTGAGGGGCGAAAATCAGGTTTTCGATGAAAACCTGTCTGATGGACTGTCCGGATGGACTGGGTGGACGAAAATCAGGTTTTCGCATGAAAACCGGTCTGATGGACTGTCAGGATGGACTGATGGGACGAAAATCAAGTTTTCGCGATGAAAACCTGTCTGATGGACTGTCGGGATGGACTGGGTGGACGAAAATCAGGTTTTCGCGATGAAAACCTGTCTAATGGACTGTCGGGATGGACTGACGGTGCGAAAATTAGTTTTCGCGATGAAAACCTGTCTGATGGACTGTCGGGATGGACTGGGTGGACGAAAACCAGGTTTTCGCGATGAAAACCTGTCTGATGGACAGTCGGGATGGACTGACGGTGCGAAAATTAGGTTTCGGGATGAAAACCTGTTTGATGGACTGTCGGGATGGACTGACGGGGCAAAATCACGTTTTCGGGATGACAACCTGTCTGATGGACTGTCGGGATGGACTGACGGGGCGAAAATAAGGTTTTCCCCGATGAAAACCTGTCTGATGGACAATCGGGATGGACTGATGGGGCGAAAATCAGGTTTTCCCCGATGAAAACCTGTCTGATGGACTGTCGGGATGGACTGACGGGGCGAAAATCAGGTTTTCGCGATGAAAACCAGTCTGATGGACTTCGGGATCGACTGACGGGGCGGAAATCAGGTTTTCGGGATGAAAACCTCTCTGATGGACTTTCCAGCTGTACGGGTGATGAAAATTAGGTTTCCGCGATGAAAACCTTTCTGATGGACTGTCAGGATGGACTGACCGGCGAAAATCAGGTTTTCCCCGATGAAAACCTGTCTGATGGACTGTCAGGATGGACTGACGGTGCGAAAATTAAATTTTGGGAGAAAACCTGTTTGATGGACTGTCGAGATGGACTGACGGGCGAAAATCGTTTCGGGATGAAACCTGTCTGATGGACTGTCGGGATGGACTGACGGGGCGAAAATAAGGTTTTCCCCGATGAAAACCTGTATATGGACAATCGGGATGGACTGATGGGGCGAAAATCAGGTTTTCCCGATGAAAACCTGTCTGATGGACTGTCGGGATGGACTAACGGGCGAAAATCAGGTTTTCGCGATGAAAACCAGTCTGATGGACTTGTCGGGATGGACTGACGGGGCGGAAAACAGGTTTTCGGGATGAAAACCTCTCTGATGGACTTTCCAGATGTACTGGTTGGATGAAAATCAGGTTTTCGCGATGAAACCTGTCTGATGGACTGTCGGGATGAACTGACGGGGCGAAAATCAGGTTTTCCCCGATGAAAACCTGTCTGATGGACAATCGGGATGGACTGACGGGCAAAATTCAGGTTTTCCCCGATGAAAACCTGTCTGATAAACTGTCGGGATGGACTGACGGGTCGAAAATCAGGATTTCGGGATGAAAACCTTCTGATGGACTGTCGGATGGACTGGTGGTCGAAATCAGGTTTTCGCGATGAAAACCTTTCTGATGGACTGTCGGGATGGACTGACCGAGCGAAAATCAGGTTTTCCCCGATGAAAATCTTTCTGATGGACTGTCAGGATGGACGGAGAGGGCGAAAATTAAGTTTTCGCGATGAAAACCTGTCTGATTAACTGTCGGGATGGACTGGGGACGAAAATCAGGTTTTCGCGATGAAAACCTGTCTAATGGACTGTCGGGATGGACTGACGGTGCGAAAATTAGGTTTTCGGGATGAAAACCTGCTGATGGACTGTCGAGATGGACTGGGTGGACGACAACCAGGTTTTCGCGATGAAAACCTGTCTGATGGAAAAAGGGATGGACTGACGGTTGCGAAAATTAGGTTTTCGGGATGAAAACCTGTTTGATGGACTGTCGGGATGGACTGACGGGGCGAGAATCACGTTTTCGGGATGACAACCTGTCTGATGGACTGCCGGGATGGACTGACGGTGCGAAAATAAGGTTTTCCCGATGAAAACCTGTCTGATGGACAATCGGGATGGACTGATGGGGCGAAAATCAAGTTTCTCCCCGATGAAAACCTGTCTGATGGACTGTCGGGATGGACTGGCGGGTGAAAATCAAGTTTTCGCGATGAAAAACCAGTCTGATGGACTTTCGGGATGGACTGACGGCGGAAATCAGGTTTTGGGATGAAAACCTCTCTGATGGACTTTCCAGCTGTACTGGGTGGAAAAAAATCAGGTTTTCGCGATGAAAACTTTTGATGGACTGTCAGGATGGACTGACCGAGCGAAAATCAGGTTTTCCCCGATGAAAACCTGTCTGATGGACTGTCGGGATGGACTGGGTTGACGAAAACAGGATTTCGCGATGAAAACCTGTCTGATGCACAGTCGGGATGGACTGACGGTGCGAAAATTAGGTTTTCGGGAAGAAAACCTGTTGATAGACTGTCGATGGACTGACGGGGCGAAAATCACATTTTCGGGATGAAACCTGTCTGATGGACTGTCGGGATGGACTGACGGGGCGAAAATAAGGTTTTCCCCGATGAAAACCTGTCTGATGGACGTCGGGATGGACTGATGGGGCGAAAATCAAGTTTTCCCGATGAAAACCTGTCTGATGGACTGTCGGGATGGACTGACGGGTGTGAAAATCAGGTTTCCGATGAAAACCAGTCTGATGGACTTTCGGGATAGACTGACGGGGCGGAAATCAGGTTTCGGATGAAAACCTCTCTGATGGACTTCCAGCTGTACTGGGTGGATAAAAATCAGGTTTTCGCGATGAAAACCTTTCTGATGGACTGTCAGGATGGACTGTCAGGATGGACTGACGGGGCGAAAATCAAGGTTTTCGATGAAAACCTGTCTGATGGACTGTCGGATGGACTGGGTGGACTAAAATCAGGTTTTCGCGATGAAAACCTGTCTGATGGACTGTCGGGATGGACTGACGGTGCGAAAATTAGGTTTTCGGGATGAAAACCTGTTCTGATGGACTGTCGGGATGGACTGGGTGGCGAAAATCAGGTTTTCGCGATGAAAACCTGTCTGATGGACAGTCGGGATGGACTGACGGTGCGAAAATTAGGTTTTCGGGATGAAAACCTGTTGATGGACTGTCGGGATGGACTGACGGGGCGAAAATCAGGTTTTCGGGATGAAAACCTGTCTGATGGACTGCCGGGATGGACTGACGGGGCGAAAATAAGGTTTTCCCGATGAAAACCTGTCTGATGCACAATCGGGATGGACTAATGGGGCGGAAATCAGGTTTCCCGATGAAAACCTGTCTGATGGACCGTCGGATGACTGATGGGGCGATAAAAATCAAGTTTTCCCGATGAAAACCTGTCTGATGGACTGTCAGATGGACTGACGGCGAAATTCAGGTTTCGCGATGAAAACCAGTCTGATGGACTTCGGGATAACTGACGGGGCGGAAATCGGTTCCGGGATGAAACCTCTCTGATGGACTTTCCTGCTGTACTGGGTGGATAAAAATCAGGTTTTCGCGATGAAAACCTTTCTGATGGACTGTCAGAATGGACTGACGAGCGAATTCAGGTTTTCCGCACCGATGAAACCTGTCTGATGGACTGTCAGGATGGACTGAGGGGGAAAATCAAATTTTCGCGATGAAAACTGTCGATGGACTGTCGGATAGTGGGTGACGAAACCAGGTTTTCGCGATGAAACCTGTCTGATGCACAGTCGGGATGGACTGACGGTGCGAAAAATTAGGTTTTCAGGATGAAAACCTGTTTGATGGAATGTCGGGATGGACTGACGGGGCAAAATCACGTTTCGGGATGACAACCTGTCTGATGGACTGTCGGGATGGACTGACGGGGCGAAAATAAGGTTTTCCCCGATGAAAACCTGTCTGATGGACAATCGGGATGGACTGATGGGGCGAAAATCAGGTTTTCCCCGATGAAAACTTGTCTGATGGACTGTCGGGATCGACTGACGGGGCGAAAATCAGGTTTTCGCGATGAAACCAGTCTGATGGACTGTCGGGATGGACTGACGGGGGCGGAAATCAGGTTTTCGGGATGAAAACTCTCTGATGGACTTTCAGATGTACTGGGTGGATGAATCAGGTTTTCGCGATGAATACCTGTCTGATGGACTGTCGGATGTCTGACGGGGCGAAATCAGGTTTTCCCCGATGAAACCTGTCTGATGGACAATCGGGATGGACTGACGGGGCAAAATTCAGGTTTTCCCCGATGAAAACCTGTCTGATGGACTGTCGGGATGGACTGTCGGGATGGACTGACGAGTCGAAAATCAGGATTTCGGGACGAAAACCTGTCTATGGACTGTCCGATGGACTGGGGTGGTGATAGTCAGGTTTTCGCGATGAAAACCTTTCTGATGGACTGTCGGGATGGACTGGGGGGAAATCGGTTTCAATGAAAAAACTTCTTGATGGACTGTAGGCTGGATGCGGTGACGAAATCAGGTTTTCGCCGATGGAAAATCTGTCTGATGGACTGTCAGGATGGACTGACAGGGCGAAAATCAAGTTTTCGCGATGAAAACCTGTCTGATGGACTGTCCGGAAGGAGTGGGTGGACGAAAATCAGGTTTTCGCGATGAAAACCTGTCTAATGGACTGTCGGGATGGACTGACGGTGCGAAAATTAGGTTTTCGGGATGAAAACCTGTCAGATGGACTGTCGGGATGGACTGGGTGGACGACAACCAGGTTTTCGCGATGAAAACCTGTCTGATGGACAGTCGGGATGGACTGACGGTGCGAAAATTAGGTTTTCGGGATGAAAACCTGTTTGATGGACTGTCGGGATGGACTGACGGGGCTAAAATCACGTTTTCGGGATGACAACCTGTCTGATGGACTGTCGGGATGGACTGACGGGGCGAAAATAAGGGTTTCCCCGATGAAAACCTGTGTCTGACGGACAATCGGGATGGACTGATGGGGCGAAAATCAGGTTTTCCCCGATGAAAACCTGTCTCATGGACTGTCGGGATGGACTGACGGGGTGAAAATCAGGTTTTCGCGATGAAAACCAGTCTGATGGACTTTCGGGATCGACTGACGGGGCGGAAATCAGGTTTTCGGGATGAAAACCTCTCTAATGGACTTTCCAGCTGTACCGGGTGGATGAAAATTAGGTTTTCGCGATGAAAACCTTTCTGATGGACTGTCAGGATGGACTGACCGAGCGAAAATCAGGTTTTCCCCGATGAAAACCTGTCTGATGGACCGTCAGGATGGACTGACGGTGCGAAAATTAAATTTTGGGAAGAAAATCTGTTTGATAGACTGTCGAGATGGACTGACGGGGCGAAAATCACGTTTTCGGGATGACAACCTGTCTGATGGACTGTCGGGATGGACTGACGGGGCGAAAATAAGGTTTTCCCCGATGAAAACCTGTATTATGGACAATCGGGATGGACTGATGGGGCGAAAATCAGGTTTTCCCCGATGAAAACCTGTCTGATGGACTGTCGGGATGGACTAACGGGGCGAAAATCAGGTTTCGCGATGAAAACCAGTCTGATGGACTTTCGGGATGGACTGACGGGGCGGAAAACAGGTTTTCGGGATGAAAACCTCTCTGATGGACTTTCCAGATGTACTGGTTGGATGAAAATCAGGTTTTCGCGATGAATACCTGTCTGATGGACTGTCGGGATGAACTGACGGGGCGAAATCAGGTTTTCCCCGATGAAAACCTGTCTGATGGACAATCGGGATGGACTGACGGGGCAAAATTCAGGTTTTCCCCGATGAAAACCTGTCTGATAAACTGTCGGGATGGACTGACGGGTCGAAAATCAGGATTTCGGGACGAAAACCTTTCTGATGGACTGTCCGGATGGACTGGGTGGTCGATAATCAGGTTTTCGCGATGAAAACCTTTCTGATGGACTGTCGGGATGGACTGACCGAGCGAAAATCAGGTTTTCCCCGATGAAAATCTTTCTGATGGACTGTCAGGATGGACGGAGAGGGCGAAAATTAAGTTTTCGCGATGAACACCTGTCTGATTAACTGTCGGGATGGACTGGGTGGACGAAAATCAGGTTTTCGCGATGAAAACCTGTCTAATGGACTGTCGGATGGACTGACGGTGCGAAAATTAGGTTTTCGGGATGAAAACCTGGCTGATGGACTGTCGAGATGGACTGGGTGGACGACAACCAGGTTTTCGCGATGAAAACCTGTCTGATGGAAAAAAGGGATGGACTGACGGTGCGAAAATTAGGTTTTCGGGATGAAAACCTGTTTGATGGACTGTCGGGATGGACTGACGGGGCGAGAATCACGTTTTCGGGATGACAACCTGTCTGATGGACTGCCGGGATGGACTGACGGTGCGAAAATAAGGTTTTTCCCGATGAAAACCTGTCTGATGGACAATCGGGATGGACTGATGGGGCGAAAATCAAGTTCTCCCCAATGAAAACCTGTCTGATGGACTGTCGGGATGGACTGGCGGGGTGAAAATCAAGTTTTCGCGATGAAAACCAGTCTGATGGACTTTCGGGATGGACTGACGGGGCGGAAATCAGGTTTTTGGGATGAAAACCTCTCTGATGGACTTTCCAGCTGTACTGGGTGGATAAAAATCAGGTTTTCGCGATGAAAACCTTTTTGATGGACTGTCAGGATGGACTGACCGAGCGAAAATCAGGTTTTCCCCGATGAAAACCTGTCTGATGGACTGTCGGGATGGACTGGGTTGACGAAAACTAGGATTTCGCGATGAAAACCTGTCTGATGCACAGTCGGGATGGACTGACGGTGCGAAAATTAGGTTTTCGGGAAGAAAACCTGTTTGATAGACTGTCGAATGGACTGACGGGGCGAAAATCACATTTTCGGGATGACAACCTGTCTGATGGACTGTCGGGATGGACTGACGGGGCGAAAATAAGGTTTTCCCCGATGAAAACCTGTCTGATGGACCGTCGGGATGGACTGATGGGGCGAAAATCAAGTTTTCCCTGATGAAAACCTGTCTGATGGACTGTCGGGATGGACTGACGGGGTGAATATCAGGTCTTCGCGATGAAAACCAGTCTGATGGACTTTCGGGATAGACTGACGGGGCGGAAATCAGGTTTTCGGGATGAAAACCTCTCTGATGGACTTTCCAGCTGTACTGGGTGGATAAAAATCAGGTTTTCGCGATGAAACCTTCTGATGGACTGTCAGGATGGTAGATGGACTGACGGGCGAAAATCAAGTTTTCGCGATGAAAACCTGTCTGATGGACTGTCGGGATGGACTGGGTGGACTAAAATCAGGTTTTCGCGATGAAAACCTGTCTAATGGACTGTCGGGATGGACTGACGGTGCGAAAATTAGGTTTTCGGGATGAAAACCTGTCTGATGGACTGTCGGGATGGACTGGGTGGACGACAACCAGGTTTTCGCGATGAAAACCTGTCTGATGGACAGTCGGGATGGACTGACGGTGCGAAAATTAGGTTTTCGGGATGAAAACCTGTTTGATGGACTGTAGGGATGGACTGACGGGGCGAAAATCAGGTTTTCGGGATGACAACCTGTCTGATGGACTGCCGGGATGGACTGACGGGGCGAAAATAAGGTTTTCCCCGATGAAAACCTGTATGATGCACAATCGGGATGGACTAATGGGGCGAAAATAAGGTTTTCCCCGATGAAAACCTGTCTGATGGACCGTCGGATGGACTGATGGGGCGAAAATCAAGTTTTCCCTGATGAAAACCTGTCTGATGGACTGTCGGGATGGACTGACGGGGTGAAAATCAGGTCTTCGCGATGAAAACCAGTCTGATGGACTTTCGGGATTAACTGACGGGGCGGAAATCAGGATTCCGGGATGAAAACCTCTCTGATGGACTTTCCTGCTGTACTGGGTGGATAAAAATCAGGTTTTCGCGATGAAAACCTTTCTGATGGACTGTCAGAATGGACTGACCGAGCGAAATTCAGGTTTTCCCCGATGAAAACCTGTCTGATGGACTGTCAGGATGGACTGACGGGGTGAAATCAAATTTTCGCGATGAAAACCTGTCAGATGGACTGTCGGGATAGACTGGGTTGACGAAAACCAGGTTTTCGCGATGAAAACCTGTCTGATGCACAGTCGGGATGGACTGACGGTGCGAAAATTAGGTTTTCAGGATGAAAACCTGTTTGATGGAATGTCGGGATGGACTGACGGGGTAAAAATCACGTTTTCGGGATGACAACCTGTCTGATGGACTGTCGGGATGGACTGACGGGGCGAAAATAAGGTTTTCCCCCGATGAAAACCTGTCTGATGGACAATCGGGATGGACTGATGGGGCGAAAATCAGGTTTTCCCCGATGAAAACTTGTCTGATGGACTGTCGGGATCGACTGACGGGGCGAAAATCAGGTTTTCGCGATGAAAACCAGTCTGATGGACTGTCGGGATGGACTGACGGGGCGGAAATCAGGTTTTCGGGATGAAAACCTCTCTGATGGACTTTCCAGATGTACTGGGTGGATGAAAATCAGGTTTTCGCGATGAATACCTGTCTGATGGACTGTCGGGATGATCTGACGGGGCGAAATCAGGTTTTCCCCGATGAAAACCTGTCTGATGGACAATCGGGATGGACTGACGGGGCAAAATTCAGGTTTTCCCCGATGAAAACCTGTCTGATGGACTGTCGGGATGGACTGTCGGGATGGACTGACGAGTCGAAAATCAGGATTTCGGGACGAAAACCTGTCTCATGGACTGTCCCGATGGACTGGGTGGTTGATAGTCAGGTTTTCGCGATGAAAACCTTTCTGATGGACTGTAGGGATGGACTGACCGAGCGAAAATCAGGTTTTCGCCGATGAAAATCTGTCTGATGGACTGTCAGGATGGACTGACAGGGCGAAAATCAAGTTTTCGCGATGAAAACCTGTCTGATGAACTGTCGGGATGGACTGGGTGGACGAAAATCATGTTTTCGCGATGAAAACCTGTCTAATGGACTGTCGGGATGGACTGACGGGGCGAAAATCAGGTTTTCAATGAAAACCTGTCTGATGGACTGTCCGGATGGACTGGGTGGACGAAAATCGGGTTTTCGCAATGAAAACCGGTCTGATGGACTGTCAGGATGGACTGATGGGACGAAAATCAAGTTTTCGCGATGAAAACCTGTCTGATGGACTGTCGGGAAGGAGTGGGTGGACGAAAATCAGGTTTTCGCGATGAAAACCTGTCTAATGGACTGTCGGGATGGACTGACGGTGCGAAAATTAGGTTTTCGGGATGAAAACCTGTCAGATGGACTGTCGGGATGGACTGGGTGGACGACAACCAGGTTTTCGCGATGAAAACCTGTCTGATGGACAGTCGGGATGGACTGACGGTGCGAAAATTAGGTTTTCGGGATGAAAACCTGTTTGATGGACTGTCGGGATGGACTGACGGGGCTAAAATCACGTTTTCGGGATGACAACCTGTCTGATGGACTGTCGGGATGGACTGACGGGGCGAAAATAAGGGTTTCCCCGATGAAAACCTGTGTCTGACGGACAATCGGGATGGACTGATGGGGCGAAAATCAGGTTTTCCCCGATGAAAACCTGTCTCATGGACTGTCGGGATGGACTGACGGGGTGAAAATCAGGTTTTCGCGATGAAAACCAGTCTGATGGACTTTCGGGATCGACTGACGGGGCGGAAATCAGGTTTTCGGGATGAAAACCTCTCTAATGGACTTTCCAGCTGTACGGGTGGATGAAAATTAGGTTTTCGCGATGAAAACCTTTCTGATGGACTGTCAGGATGGACTGACCGAGCGAAAATCAGGTTTTCCCCGATGAAAACCTGTCTGATGGACCGTCAGGATGGACTGACGGTGCGAAAATTAAATTTTGGGAAGAAAATCTGTTTGATAGACTGTCGAGATGGACTGACGGGCGAAAATCACGTTTTCGGGATGACAACCTGTCTGATGGACTGTCGGGATGGACTGACGGGGCGAAATAAGGTTTTCCCCGATGAAAACCTGTATTATGGACAATCGGGATGGACTGATGGGGCGAAAATCAGGTTTTCCCCGATGAAAACCTGTCTGATGGACTGTCGGGATGGACTAACGGGGCGAAAATCAGGTTTCGCGATGAAAACCAGTCTGATGGACTTTCGGGATGGACTGACGGGGCGGAAAACAGGTTTTCGGGATGAAAACCTCTTGATGGACTTTCCAGATGTACTGGTTGGATGAAAATCAGGTTTTCGCGATGAATACCTGTCTGATGGACTGTCGGGATGAACTGACGGGGCGAAATCAGGTTTTCCCCGATGAAAACCTGTCTGATGGACAATCGGGATGGACTGACGGGGCAAAATTCAGGTTTTCCCCGATGAAAACCTGTCTGATAAACTGTCGGGATGGACTGACGGGTCGAAAATCAGGATTTCGGGACGAAAACCTTTCTGATGGACTGTCCGGATGGACTGGGTGGTCGATAATCAGGTTTTCGCGATGAAAACCTTTCTGATGGACTGTCGGGATGGACTGACCGAGCGAAAATCAGGTTTTCCCCGATGAAAATCTTTCTGATGGACTGTCAGGATGGACGGAGAGGGCGAAAATTAAGTTTTCGCGATGAAAACCTGTCTGATTAACTGTCGGGATGGACTGGGTGGACGAAATCAGGTTTTCGCGATGAAAACCTGTCTAATGGACTGTCGGGATGGACTGACGGTGCGAAAATTAGGTTTTCGGGATGAAAACCTGTCTGATGGACTGTCGAGATGGACTGGGTGGACGACAACCAGGTTTTCGCGATGAAAACCTGTCTGATGGAAAAAAGGGATGGACTGACGGTGCGAAATTAGGTTTTCGGGATGAAAACCTGTTTGATGGACTGTCGGGATGGACTGACGGGGCGAGAATCACGTTTTCGGGATGACAACCTGTCTGATGGACTGCCTGGATGGACTGACGGTGCGAAAATAAGGTTTTTCCCGATGAAAACCTGTCTGATGGACAACCGGGATGGACTGATGGGGCGAAAATCAAGTTCTCCCCAATGAAAACCTGTCTGATGGACTGTCGGGATGGACTGGCGGGGTGAAAATCAAGTTTTCGCGATGAAAACCAGTCTGATGGACTTTCGGGATGGACTGACGGGGCGGAAATCAGGTTTTTGGGATGAAAACCTCTCTGATGGACTTTCCAGCTGTACTGGGTGGATAAAATCAGGTTTTCGCGATGAAAACGTTTTTGATGGACTGTCAGGATGGACTGACCGAGCGAAAATCAGGTTTTCCCCCGATGAAAACCTGTCTGATGGACTGTCGGGATGGACTGGGTTGACGAAAACTAGGATTCGCGATGAAAACCTGTCTGATGCACAGTCGGGATGGACTGACGGTGCGAAAATTAGGTTTTCGGGAAGAAAACCTGTTTGATAGACTGTCGGAAATGGACTGACGGGGCGAAAATCACATTTTCGGGATGACAACCTGTCTGATGGACTGTCGGGATGGACTGACGGGGCGAAAATAAGGTTTTCCCCGATGAAAACCTGTCTGATGGACCGTCGGATGGACTGATGGGGCGAAAATCAGTTTTCCCTGATGAAAACCTGTCTGATGGACTGTCGGGATGGACTGACGGGGTGAATATCAGGTCTTCGCGATGAAAACCAGTCTGATGGACTTTCGGGATAGACTGACGGGGCGGAAATCAGGTTTTCGGGATGAAAACCTCTCTGATGGACTTTCCAGCTGTACTGGGTGGATAAAAATCAGGTTTTCGCGATGAAAACCTTTCTGATGGACTGTCAGGATGGACTGTCAGGATGGACTGACGGGGCGAAAATCAAGTTTTCGCGATGAAAACCTGTCTGATGGACTGTCGGGATGGACTGGGTGGACTAAAATCAGGTTTTCGCGATGAAAACCTGTCTAATGGACTGTCGGGATGGACTGACGGTGCGAAAATTAGGTTTTCGGGATGAAAACCTGTCTGATGGACTGTCGGGATGGACTGGGTGGACGACAACCAGGTTTTCGCGATGAAAACCTGTCTGATGGACAGTCGGGATGGACTGACGGTGCGAAAATTAGGTTTTCGGGATGAAAACCTGTTTGATGGACTGTAGGGATGGACTGACGGGGCGAAAATCAGGTTTTCGGGATGACAACCTGTCTGATGGACTGCCGGGATGGACTGACGGGGCGAAAATAAGGTTTCCTCCCGATGAAAACCTGTATGATGCACAATCGGGATGGACTAATGGGGCGAAAATAAGGTTTTCCCCGATGAAAACCTGTCTGATGGACCGTCGGGATGGACTGATGGGGCGAAAATCAAGTTTTCCCTGATGAAAACCTGTCTGATGGACTGTCGGGATGGACTGACGGGGTGAAAATCAGGTCTTCGCGATGAAACCAGTCTGATGGACTTTCGGGATTTGACGGGTCGCGGAAATCAGGATTCCGGGATGAAAACCTCTCTGATGGACTTTCCTGCTGTACTGGGTGGATAAAAATCAGGTTTTCGCGATGAAAACCTTTCTGATGGACTGTCAGAATGGACTGACCGAGCGAAATTCAGGTTTTCCCCGATGAAAACCTGTCTGATGGACTGTCAGGATGGACTGACGGGGTGAAAATCAAATTTTCGCGATGAAAACCTGTCAGATGGACTGTCGGGATAGACTGGGTTGACGAAAACCAGAGTTTTCGCGATGAAAACCTGTCTGATGCACAGTCGGGATGGACTGACGGTGCGAAAATTAGGTTTTCAGGATGAAAACTGTTTGATGGAATGTCGGGATGGACTGACGGGGTAAAAATCACGATTTCGGGATAACAACCTGTCTGATGGACTGTCGGGATGGACTGACGGGGCGAAAATAAGGTTTTCCCCGATGAAAACCTGTCTGATGGACAATCGGGATGGACTGATGGGGCGAAAATCAGGTTTTCCCCCGATGAAAACTTGTCTGATGGACTGTCGGGATCGACTGACGGGGCGAAAATCAGGTTTTCGCGATGAAAACCAGTCTGATGGACTGTCGGGATGGACTGACGGGGCGGAAATCAGGTTTTCGGATGAAACCTCTCTGATGGACTTTCCAGATGTACTGGTGGATGAAAATCAGGTTTTCGCGATGAATACCTGTCTGATGGACTGTCGGGATGATCTGACGGGGCGAAATCAGGTTTTCCCCGATGAAAACCTGTCTGATGGACAATCGGGATGGACTGACGGGGCAAAATTCAGGTTTTCCCCGATGAAAACCTGTCTGATGGACTGTCGGGATGGACTGTCGATGGACTGACGAGTCGAAAATCAGGATTTCGGGACGAAAACCGTCTCATGGACTGTCCCGATGGACTGGGTGGTTGATAGTCAGGTTTTCGCGATGAAAACCTTTCTGATGGACTGTAGGGATGGACTGACCGAGGCGAAAATCAGGTTTTCGCCGATGAAAATCTGTCTGATGGACTGTCAGGATGGACTGACAGGGCGAAAATCAAGTTTTTCGCGATGAAAACCTGTCTGATGGACTGTCCGGAAGGACTGGGTGGACGAAAATCAGGTTTTCGCGATGAAAACCTGTCTAATGGACTGTCGGGATGGACTGACGGTGCGAAAATTAGGTTTTCGGGATGAAAACCTGTCAGATGGACTGTCGGGATGGACTGGGTGGACGACAACCAGGTTTTCGCGATGAAAACCTGTCTGATGGACAGTCGGGATGGACTGATGGTGCGAAAATTAGGTTTTCGGATGAAAACCTGTTTGATGGACTGTCGGGATGGACCTGAGGGGCAAAATCAGTTTTCGGGATGACAACCTGTCTGATGGACTGTCGGGATGGACTGACGGGCGAAAATAAGGGTTTCCCCGATGAAAACCTGTGTCTGACGGACAATCGGGATGGACTGATGGGGCGAAAATCAGGTTTTCCCATGAAAACCTGTCTCATGGACTGTCGGGATGGACTGACGGGGTGAAAATCAGGTTTTCGCGATGAAAACCAGTCTGATGGACTTTCGGGATGACTGACGGGGCGGAAAATCAGGTTTTCGGATGAAACCTCTATAATGGACTTTCCAGCTGTACGCGGGTGGATGAAAATTAGGTTTTTCGCGATGAAAACCTTTCTGATGGACTGTCAGGATGGACTGACCGAGCGAAAATCAGGTTTTCCCCGAT